>JAWPHD010003464.1:0-67500 GCA_037043455.1 Cyrtodaria siliqua
TAAGTCACCATAACGGTCTTCTACAACAAGAAACCAAGGTTTCTGTCTCGTCTTGTTGTCACCCTTAACGGTTTGTTATCTTGTTGCTGCCCTGGTTCTGCGAAGTCCTTGAGTACATGCTTTGTGGCTTTCTAGACTTTTGTTTTTATATTCATCTATACATAATCATGTATGTGTTATACTTATATTGCCTATTAATGCTGCATTATTTGTTAGAGAATATAACCTGGCGTTGGATATTTTGTATTTACACTTTCCGTTTTATTGGGATGACAGTAGGGTAAGAGGGAGGTTTGGTGCACCCTGGGATGACAGTAGGGTAAGAGGGAGGTTTGGTGCACCCTTGGATGACAGTAGGGTAAGAGGGAGATTTGGTGCACCCTGGGATGACAGTAGGGTAAGAGGGAGGTTTGGTGCACCCTAGAACCTGTTTTTTCTTGACACTGACCATTCCAGCCCTATTATCAACCATTGTATGTGTGTGGTGTTTGTTTATGTGCGTGTTTGTGGTTGACTGCGGTATTTGAATGCTAAATTTCCTGTTCGAATTGTTTATCTATTTTAGAATTGTTTATCTATTTTATGGAAAATAACCAAGCCAATCCTATTGGTTTGATTGTCCACTTACTTTGTCGATAGCTACAATTTAACGAGGCATTGTTCAGTGGAGTATATTCAGTATACTCTGGTAGCGTATTCCATACGGCATGGACACATTTAGTTTAATTAATGTACCATCAATAGTTTTCCACTGCATTAAGTAAATGTTCAGAGTTAATCGGACGGAGTTCGTTTTGAACGACACAACTTAAACCTATAGTAGGAAAACGAACAAAGAATGCCCATACTGTATTACCTTTTTTCAGTGTGTCCCTTTAAGTTGCGGACACCCTTCACACACCCCACCCCAATTATCCTTCTGCCGCCACCACCCATCACACTCCCATAAACTCGAAATTCTAAATACATGTATGAAGTCTCAGTCTTCTGGATGCACACGTGTCTATTCCCTGTGAATTCCTGACCATTCAAACATTAATTCTTAATACAAATATATTTTACAGCTCATCAAACACATTGTTTAGGTTATTTCGAGCCACCCACAGACAGGGAAAGGTTACATGGGAATCTGGTAACTCTTCTCTACTCTTACTATCGAATAGATTCTTAAAGTTATTTAAAGTCGATCGAAACCCTCCGTCCGATACACAGGAACTTTCGGTTTATATTCCATCAGGACATGTCTCGCATGACACACCAAAGTAGCCCAGCGGCGCCAGTAAGACACGAACCCATTTTATCTTCTCCGAATTTAGAAGCTAATGTACTATCCAACTCGTCATTCACACCCAGTAAAGATAAAACATACCAGCAGAGTAGGTGAGAAAATCCTGGAATTTTCGATATCCTGAGCTACAGCAGTGTACATTGGAATCACATTCACAAGACCTGTATTTGGATCTATTATCACTACCGAAACTTGTGTTACTGCACCGGCGTGATTTGTCTCGTATATATCAATCCCTGTCACGTGAACGCTCTCTTCGAATTTAACCTGTTAAAAAAAGAACTGATTTATCAATAAATAGAGGATAGTTCTTGTTTTTGGAGTAAATGGTAATTCGTTAATTAGGCGATCTATATCCAAAATGTCCAAATTGTCGGACGGACGAAGTTTTTGGATTATTATTGTCAGGTACTGCTGTGAATATGTTGGTTTTTGGGCCAATTGAGTATTCATATAAAACAGTAAGAGGTTGTTATTTCATTTTCATATCAACTAGCTGTCAAGTACTGATTCTCATCTGCTGTTGAACCCATTGTATGCCGATACATCATTTACATGTTGTTTTCGTGTCATTATCGTATCACCAGTATGCACTGATTTGAACCTTATGTTCGCTGACCAACAGTAAATAAGTTTCATTTTGTTATCTTGACCTTTATGTATTATCACTATGAATTGATGCTGAAAAAGTTAAACTGTGTTAAATTGTCGATATGTAGCCTATTACCAAAATATGTACTGATTTGTATCTGTTGTTCTCTGACCCATAGTTTAGACATACAATAAAAAACACCAGAAGAAGTAAGGGAACGACTATCTTGGTGACAGTGATAACTTTGATGCAAGCAGTCTTAATCTCAGCCATAGGATCAGCATTGAACTCACAAGACATACACAAAAAGACGACTCATAAAGACGACTCATCTTTAATGGTTGACATTGATGTTAATTTGAATAATCAAATCAATAAATAAATATGTCACGTGAAGATACTGAACCTGACTTATTTGCATGTTCACTGTATTGATCCGAGTTAGGGAATCTATCGTTGAGTTGCTACAAACAGTACTACAGAAATAGTCACAGGACAAGGTTACAGGTTTGGTGATTATTCTGAATTGGCTAAAACAGACCTACTCCGCAACAGCAATGAGTGGTTTTACGGAAAAACAAGAAATTGTTTATGTTGCAAAGCTATCAATGCGAGGCCATCCCTTCCTAGACACTGTACTGCATGTAATGTATAAATTATATTCAGTTACCTTAGGTCGGATATTAACACTTTAAACAACAATGCTTTTGGTTTTACTTTCAGGACAACGTCTTCAGACTTAAGTCTGTGACTTGACTATATATTAAAACGGGAAACATCCCGAGATGTTCCTAATTATGTATTTATTTTATATGTTTTTACAATAATATATACGCGAATCGTTTTCTAATTTCTGGATGTGGATTTCATTGTTATAAATTTCCTTTGGATGAGATGTACTTTTATTTACACTGTCTTGCCAATGTTGTCGATGAAGAAAGGATAATAACAAGGCTGTGTACACATAACATCAAGTTAAGCTAACAAGTAGGCATTGAAGTTGAAGATTCATTTGAATTCTACTTCACCACTGCCAAAAACGGAGGAATCACATCCTACACACTAGATAATATCATTATTTCCCATGTGATTTACTCCTACGAACATTTAACTTTAAAAACGGAACGCTATATAGCGCTATGGAGCGCTGTGGTTTACTGGTAGAGCGTTGGACCCATGATCCAACAGTCATGGGTTCGATTCCCGTCATTGTCATATGCGTTGTGCCCTTGAGCAAGACACTTCTCTGCATTGCTTAGTACTGGTTCTGCTCAGGAAGACATCGAGTGTGATTCAAATAAGTTCATAGAGCTTTCGTTACAATCGATGTAAAATAAATGTTTAAACTAAAAAAACACTATATAGCATGCACTATCTAGTGTAATATCTCCGTTCCTGACAGTGACGAAGTAGAATTTCAAACGTCAACTTCCATATTTATCTCAATGAATTTATCAATTGTGTTATATTGCCATATTGTATTACCGTTATGTATTCATTGGCAAGTTTGTCTTTTGCTGTCCATGTATATTTTTTATCACCGTAGGTAGGGTACACGTTGGGTACACCGATAACTTGATTCGCTGCAAACCTGTAAATAAGCATAGAATATAACTACAATGACCGTTTCTTATTTGTTTTGTTAAATATATGACATACGAAAAGAACATCTGAGCCGTATGTACATGCAGCCGGTTAGCTTGTTTGGCAGTCTATTTAATCCTTTCGCTGCCACAGTCGAAGACATTGCTTTTTACGATCAGTGTAAATCCAGAACAACCTTACATCATATGTAGGCTGATTAAAGATGAATGACCACCCTGTTTGTAGTATTATCAATTAAAAAATTAACTCTTAAACATCATATGAACATTTCTTGATAGTCCCGGAGAGAAACATATATTTAAAACCGCTAATAAATTTTATGTAAAAAATAGTATTATGTGCATGACGTAGATACTACTTTTACCACTGCGTGACTGCACGGGGAAATGAGGTAAATCTGAATTGTATAGCTGCACAGCTATTACCAGATAATTGATAAATACGTTTACCTGTGGATTAATTTACCAGATCAAAGTTTTCTACGTCATCAAATAAAATATTATTCTCGCTTTTCACAGATATTGCAATGTGTGAATTGTAAATATCTTTTGTGGTGTATTGATTTATATTTAAATGAACATAAGCATATTTATGAAACAAAACATGGCCGGAGAACTATAAGATTTACTGTAGCCCACTCAGTAAGAATGTTTTCCTTAACACTGTATACTAGTATATAAAATATCACCGAAAGGTTTGAATTCAATTTTTAGCAGACGACATTTAAAAATAGACTTCTCACTAATGCCCCTCGGGTTATAAGTATGTGAGATGGTACGATGGTCACCAAATCATATAGGTTGGGTTCCTCCAGGTCCTCCGGTTTCATCCCAGAGTTTGATACCCACAACACACCACCATATGCGTGGTCGGGTCAAAAGCTAACACGAGCTTATATTAATGTGAGCTTATATTAATTTGTTTATTATTTATATATTGCCGACTGTAAATAAAGGTTAGTAGTAGTAGAAGTAGTAGCAGTAGTAATAGCAGTAGTGTTATGTAAAACGTTGCTCCGACTACAAATTAGTAGTGTTATTACTTACTGGTCCTTTGGGATCATCAAGACCATTCTTTGTGGCTTTAAAGTAGAATATCGCTTAAGCCGGTGCTAGGAGGCGTGAGAGGTGATGTTCGCCGGACCCCCTTTTATATATACGCACGAGAGCCATGCACAAGTGCGTATCAATCCTCGGACTGATAGTAAACACAAATGAAGACAATGCGATATATCGCCGTGTATTTTAATACAGATGGTTTCATAAAAATCTTACACACGTCGATATATAAAAGGCAGTGTTTCATTTGTTTTAAAGGTCAACTAAGTTAAAGGCAGGTTTTTAAAATTTTATTTGTATTTTAACACCACCATGTTCAAGATTAATTTCAGTAGGCTGTGATCGTGCTGGTTGTGGCGGAATCTTTATGTCGGGCTTTGTATCCTCTGATGTACATGTAGCTGTAATTTGTGTACTAGCTTTAGGTATCGGAGGCTGAAGTGCATCGGAAACAGCTTTTTGTTGACGGTTAGACGTTCTTTTATATGCCAGTATGGCGGTGCTCCTGTGTCCTGTTCTTTCTGCAATTAGTTGCTCGTCGAATCCATCTTGGAACAATGTCGTTGCTGTAGTAACCTGTATTTGTTTAAATATAAACAAACACGTTAAAAGTGATAAATTAAAATATGAATTGACTATACGGTAATGTATTTTGCCGGATTAAGGAAAGAAAACAAAAATATGAAAGAACATACTTAAAAGGACAAACAAATAAACTAACAACGCATGTACATGCAAAAGAGGATGAAACATTAATAAATACTAGAAGGAAAATAAAACAAAAATTAGAAAGGAAAGAAATAAAGAAAGAGAAAGAAAGATAAAAAAAAAAGAAAGAAAGAAGGAAAGAAAGAAAAAAAATAAAAAAGAAAAAAAGGAAGAAAGAAGGACATAAAGAAAGAATATACCTATAATACCAATAATTAAAAACAATCTTTCATTTAAATGAAAGAACGCACGAACGAACGAAAGCATTATAAATAAGCCATGAAATATTGTCGTACACATATATTTTTTTTACTTTTACAATATTCTCAACTAGAAATATCACTGAAGGTGATGAAAAGCCCCGTTTTTGTTATATAGTCGATGAGGATGGACAAAATCAAGAATGATGAATGTCTAAAATATATGCTAACTTAATAATGTGAAACAAATTCTAGGTAAAACCAAGGTCCATAATTCTGAGAAAAAAATGCAGAATCGAAAAACCATTAATGCAGTGACACATCATATCATCACGTGTGAACTGTATGTCACGTGTATTAACAAACCATAAACAGTTTTAAAGTGAAAGCAACATGCAGTTCATTATTGAGTGAAAACGTCTAAGTCAAATAAAGGGCCATACATTTATGGGTGATGTAGAGGGACATAAGTATATCGGTTGTTATGTGTACATGACGTTCGGGAACAATCAATTCGAAAATGTTTGAGAGAAAAATGTGTTAACAGGTCATTATACAATATTAGAGTGGAAAATTCTAAGTCAAACAAAGGGCCATAATTATGTAATCAATTATGCAATCAATGATGGGTGATATAGAGGGATATAAGGTCATCAGTTGTTATGAGTATAGGAAGTTTAAGTACAAACCATTCAGAATTGTTTAAGATATGGAAGTATTAAACATGTGTTACGGGACGCGACAGGACGGGTCGCGAGGGGACAAAAATGTGTTAAGGACGCGACGGGACGCGGCTTAACGGGACGTTACGGACAGTGTGTTTCCTATACAGCCCTAACTTCACTTTGTGAAAGTGGGGGTATAATCAATAATTTAAACTGCATTAAGAAATACAATGTAGATATGAAAAATATATGTACTTTGCCAGAATGTCCTGTTTTGTATCCCTGTATACCAGCAATTGCGCACATCTTTACCATAAATTTCTGGATCGTGTGAATGCTAACTTTCTGTGCTGAAAAACGTGGACGCCCGTCCCTGCCGGATGCTAATGGTCGCCTGTAGAATGTCCCGACCGCAGGCAGGAGGCTTATATAGTTGTTAAACAAGTTTACAACGCATCTCGGATTGTCAACGTTTGAATAATGTTTTATGTTTTTTGTTGCCGTTTTCTTGTGGAATAGCCCACCTTGACTGTTCTTGGATTTTCCACCTATAAATCTGATATACTTGCCCTCTTCGTCACTTCCAAACTCAAACTGGTCTACCGTTAGATCACAATGTTCATCTGCAGCCCTTAGCCCAAATAATTTTCATGCGTAGAAATAAACAGCAAACTGAAGAGCCTGTGCGTCTCCTTTTTCAAAAACACGTATCCAGAGAATATTTTCCACAATCAAAGTAATCGGTTCCGCCTATTTCTTCTGCTCACCCGTCTTTTGTGCCCGTTTCATTTTGGCGTCAATGCATTCTCTAGTCTCGGCAAACTCGACCTTCGACTTATCAAAGAGGTTTAAATCGTATAGTCGACAGGTATCTCGAAGATATCTCCAGATTGAGATACATAGCTGACGAACTGTTTCTGCGGGATACTCGTCACCGTCCTGTCGTTTTACCTAGGATAAAAGTAATAACAAATTAGTTAAAACAATCACTATGCACAGGGACATGATGCGTCTACTTTTCTGTAATCCGATTAAGATTGCATTGGAAAAAAAAGATGACAATTTAAAATGAAATAATCTTGAATATGTTTACATGCAATTTCCAGATTAATATGTTTACCTTTTTATCTACCCTTCATAATAAATACATACTTGATGCATATGTGAAATAATCAATACACACATGACCTTGAGTATTTCATAAGCCGAGTATGGATACATGAACACTTATCAAGTTTGTATATATTTGTCAAGTATGTCACTGTCTACCTAAACTGTAACCATATTAGACTGCAAGTTGGTGTAAAAATATTCAGGATTATCTGAGTTCTATTTTCCCCCTTTTATTAATGCATGTTAATGGGTTTACAACAAGAGCTGTCGGAGAACAGCGCAGCTCGACTATTCGATTTTTCAGAGAATAATAAATTATATAGCTAGTATATACCATCAGAAAACAAGGCTAAAACAATGTGGGATTGGGTTGGGGGCGCAACATAGCTATGTGTAAGAATTGACCAAAACTACAGAGAAAAATGTAAAAAATAAAAATAAAAAATAAATCAAGTTTTGAGTGGGGTTGGGGGTGGGGGTGGGGGAGAGGTGGTGGTGGGGGGAGTGGGGGTGGCGAGGGCAATATATATGTGTAAGAAGCTATGTAAGAATTCACCAAAACAACAACAAAATATGTAAAAAAAAAAAAAAAAAAAAAAATCGATTTTGAGAAGGGATGGGGGAGAGGCGGGGGTGGGTGTATATACGCATATATGCGTAAAGTAAGAAGTGACCAAAACAACACAGAAATATGTAAAAAAAATAATATATATATATATATATTCTAGTTTCGAGTGTGTGGTGGGGGGAGGGTGGGGGTGGCGGGGGAAGTGGAGGGGGCAACATGTGTAAGAATTGACAAAAGCAACACAGAAATATGTAAAAAAAAATCAAGTGGGGGTGTGGGGTTAGGGGGGTGGGGTGAGAGACGAGGGGGGGGTGGGGTGTCGAAGGGGGCAACATATATGTGTAAGAATTGACTAAAACAACACAGAAATATGTAAAAAAAAAAAAGTTTCAAGTGGAGGGGGCGTGGGGGTGACAGGCTGGGGTGATTACATAAGCTCTCTTATTCTTCGAATAGTCGAGCTAAAAAGGGGACATACTATTGAAGGATAATGTACCCTTTTGTGTAATACCATTAAGATTGCATTTGAAAGATAACAATTAGAACTGAAATAATATTAACATTGTTCACAAGACACTTGCAGTTTAATAGACTTACACATGTCTAAGCAGTGCTACCCTTAAATTATAAATATATACTTGATAGCTATGTGAATTAGTCAATAAACACACATGACCTTGAGTATGGCATATTTAGCTGAGTTTGGATCAATACACACTTTTATCAATTTCATATTTATTATTCAAGTATAGCACTGTGTAGATAAAATATAATATTAAACTGCAAGTTGCATATAGAAATATTCTGGGTTATTTGAGTTATATTTTCTTTTCTTTTGTTAATGAACTTTCAATGGGATTCCGCAAAAGGGAATATTATCTTTAAAACTCCTGGCGTCCAGTTAGGTTTTTCTATATTATATATACTTGCAAACATACCAATTGTCACAAAATTTCACATCAAAATGCCGGTTTAACATATTACTAGCTATTGATAATATTGCACCAATAACACTATTATTTAAACACTTAGTAAATAAGAAACGATTAAAATTTAAATATAATAGTTATTTTCTAGAGAAAAGTTATATCCACATTTTAAACAGTAGTTCTGGCACTGAAAAATAACTGAAACTATAAGCCGATATGACTCGTATTTATATATATATATGATCAATCATACTTGGCATAAGTGAAAATGCAGTTTTCTCATTTTTGTCAATCCAAAACAACATAATTATAACAACATATCATATTTGTTTGTCTCTATTTTTATCTGCTAATCTGTGAAATGAAGCGTTATTTTTGTTTGAATGTGTTAAGTTTCACAGCATTTTGTACATAAAATGGCACGAGTGCGACAAAAAAACAACAACACTTAAACAATAATAGAAAAAAGAAAAAGGTTAGAACAAATTTAACGCAAAATCCTACTAGTGACAAAAAAGAAGGAAATAGAGAACAGTGGAGAAAATTTATAGTTTTTAGCTAATAACATAAACTTGCATACGTAAACGTAGAAATTGTGTAATACCCTTAACGCGTTACTTCGTAGTTATTAAATTGGATATTAACTGAGAAGTAAAATAATGACATACATCATATATTAGCAAAATGGGGATTTACTATAATATTCGGAGGATTATTTAAAATAAGAAAAATAGCACCAATACCTCTATAATAAATCTGCAAATCTAGTAGTTCAGCTCGTGTGCCTGGAGTTCTGCAGATAATGGTGGCACTAAGGTATATGCGTAACTCTGTGCGATTCCGTCTTCAAGTACTTTGTCGTTGCGCCATTTCCCCCACGCATCCCAAACATTTACACCCCACAAAGTGTTATTTTGAGTATTTTTAGGTGTACTCGTCTTTCTCATTATTTCCACGTCATTATCGGTCGCCATTTTACTAAAACGTGTTGAACTATCGGCAGCAACGATTTGCGAAAAGACGCAATTACCTAAAACTTCCTGTATCATCATTTCGTCCATATTAATTTGACTCATTATGAGGTCACTTTCCATATCAAATATATCATCTTGGTCCTGTGTCATAGATATCTGACTCAAAATGAAATCCGTCTCAACATCAAAAATTCGTCCGACATCTTCAATGTGTAGACATTGACAAGCTACCACGAGGAGAAGCACGTGGCGAGAAATCACGTCATTCTCGTGCATATCATGTGTGTTGTTATTTGGATTTGAAAAGGCAAATGTAACACTTTCTATACATGATGTCAGATATATTTGCATTTTGTAAAACATTAATAACAACTGATTTTCAGTGGATCAATCATATATATTATCTTATAATAAGAACAACAATTGTTTTACCCGGCCTACAAGTCAGATACACGTACTCGTCTAACTACAAAAGTGTCCTCTAACAGACGTTAGGCGGGCTATTTGCTTGACCGAAAAACAAGTTAGGCGGGCGATTTGCTTGACCGAAAAACAAATAATTACGAGGCAAACAAATAATTACGAGGCAAAGCCTCGTAATTATTTGTTTTTCGGTCAAGCAAACCGTCCGCCTAACGTCTGTTAGAGGACACTTTTGTAGTTAGACTCGTACTGTATCTATTACTTGACTCAATTAAACCGAGTCTGCTAGGTTTGTCTCTTGTTTGTGTTTTTTGCTTCCCTTTTCAGTATCTATTATTATCAACAAAGGTGTTTTACTTCTAATTTATTGTGCACCATTGTAACAACTATCGACACTGATGAAGAATGTGACACGGCAAACATAAAACGGAACGGTCAGTGGCAAAGAGGCCACGTGGGGGTGGGGAGTAAGTGGTAAAACAGTTTCTAGGATGCAACAAATATCACTTTTACCCGACCATCATCCCCATGAAATGGTATAGTGTAAATAAAGAAAATAAAACAGCAATAATAGCTACACAAGTATAACAAAAAGAGCATCATGTATGTATATGAATATAAAACACGACAGGCTAGAAAGCCACAAAGCAGGTACTCAGTGACTTGGCAGAAGTCAGAGCAACAAGAGAATAAACCGTTAAGGGTACGACAAGACAATTAAGCTGAAAATAAGCATAAAAAGTTAGCATCGCTTTCCGGATTTAGGTTGATATCATCGTAAGGTCCACACTCTTTTGGGCTATCGCACAAAGTGGGAAGCATAGTGCAAACTGTAAATGGGTCAATTACTTAGCGTGCAGTGTGTTGCAAGATAACAAACCCACAACCACTTTTAATAAATTGTCGAACAAGCTTAATACAGACAGCATGACACTGATTATGATCAAGGATATTACGAAGATTCTACATCACGTCACCATAGATATAGATATAAAACTCGAACAGGAAAAGCAGCATTCAAGGACGACAGTGAACCACAACCACACACAGAAACAAAGAACAAATTTAAAGATGAATAAAAGGCCAAATACGAAATCACAAACACAAAATGGTTGAATGGCTACCGCCTTGGAGCGGTCAGTCGCAAAAAAGGCCGCTGGGGGTTTAGATGTCAGTTTGTGATAGTTTTTGTCGCAGAATAGTTCTTTATTTACGTTTATATTTTTAAGCAGAGTATAATAATGTTTTGGAAAGGTTTTTATCGTACCGGTTGTTTATGGTAACGGTGGTTTATTGTAACGGTAGTTTATGGTAACAGTAGTTTATGGTAACGGTAGTTTATAGTAACGGTAGCCCTGATTTCGTAGCTTTTTAATTATACAAAGTTTGCGAATGTTAAAGTCCTCGATTACAACCCTAAATAAAGAATTAGTTGAGAAAGATATACCCCATAAGATGTTGTTTTGGAAACATTACCGTCAGTGGGGATAACTAACAATGTCAAAATTACATCATCTCTCTTGTCACAGATGGTTCTTATTATTTCACCTTTTCCAAATGGGAGATGTAAATTTATAAAAAAAAAAAGCTACAGTATAAAACTATAAGAATATTTCTGTGTATCCGTTGAAAGATAGGTAATTCCAAGCCGAGGTATAAATGTTGTTATCGTAACCGAGGCACTGCCGAGGTTCCGATTAAAATACTTATACCGGGGGTTGGAATGCCCTGTCTGAACATGCTGAACCGAATACCCATGATAAATATATTCGTTTTCTTGCAAATCAGAGACATATATTGCATATCAGAAACATGTTGTGCGTTGACGCCTCCAACTACTAACGATTTGCATGTTTTCCTGCATACCGGATGTTGGTGCGCGCGTGACTTTTATCTGTACCCGTAAATATAAGACTTTACATCCCCGATGTAAACGGTAAGGCTATCCGGTATGCAAGAAATAATTGTCTTAAGTTTAATTTCTTTAGGATAGATATAATTACCATAGTAGAAACGAAAGGGTCGTCAATGTTCGATAGATACTTCCGATACCAAGATGTGTTGTTAATGACTTTGAAGACCTCTGCCTGAATATCTGGTGAATTACTCAACATGAAATCTCTTTCAAAGATGGAGTTCCTACGATAGAATTTGCAGCAACTCTGCAGTTCAGGGTGAGAAGGTTCTAGGCCCATTTTCCATATTTTATCTCTATGTACATGGAAGATGAGCCTGGCATGTTCATGCCTTTTAGGCGCCATATAACCTTTTCATGTGTTGGTGCGCCTTAAAACCCCAATTCAATTCAATTCTTTCAAAGCAATACATTAACAGTTCGTGACAAAAGGTGCGTATCAATTGGTTTTCAAAGTAAGTATAAAAATCGAACAGGAAATGCAGTTTTCACAGAACACAGTAAACCCCAAACCACGCAAACAGACAGACAAGAATGGCAATAGTAATAATAAAAGCATATGACGTCACAAACACAAAATGGGTTGACAGTAGGGCTACCGCCTTGGAACGGCCATTGGCAAAAAGGCCGCTGGGGGTTAAAACCAGGTTCTAGGGTGCACCAAACATCACACTTACCCTGCTCCCATCCCAATTAAACGGGACAGTGTAAATAAAGAAATCCCCGCCATGTGCTATTCTCTAACCAACAAGGCAATATAAGTAAAACACAAAGATGCTCTTGTACATCTAAATACAAAACAAAATAGCCTAGAAAGCCACAAAGAAGGTACTCGATGACTTGGCAGAAGCCAGAGCAACAAGAGAATTAACCATTGAGGGCACGACAAGTAATTTCTATATAAACAGTAGTTCCAAAATATTTTTACGATGCATCTATCAGTGCTTCATTTTAATTATTGTGACATAATTGCATCATCATCATAAACGCGAATCCATGGGCACAGTCAATTCGATCATCACCAGACAAGATTTCAATGTCTGATCTCTGTATGTTCTATGTTGGGGAAAACCAACAGCTTATATATGTCTGCTCCATTGGGCAGATGAGTCAATTACCGAACCTAAAGTTCGATTTGATGCTTTTGATGGTTCTCCTTCCTTTAATCCCATCAGTGAATCCCTGGTTGTCCTATTCAGTGTTCTTTTGCTTATTTCCCACTCCAAAATGTCAGCTGGTACCCGAAGGGTAATATCTGTCACCAAATATAGCGTCCTTCTAGAAGTACGGTCTTACATGTCGATAGTACATGTACATGTTCCATGGTACCCTTTTTCTCACAGGTCTGACACTTGAGACCTTCCACCCTTCCACCCTTCTGTTACTGACAGAAGATCATATGCAGATATCAGAAGACAAGTCGTAGTGGTTCTAGTAACTTGTACTTGTAAACATTTATTTACCTTTCATCAATTAAATATTCGCTTTGTATTCCTTTTTATATATGATGTATAATGGACAGATAACTTAACGCTAATGCATTTCAAAAGGATAAATAATCATAAGATACTTACTCGCCATCGTCAAACTGTGTGGAATAGCTTACAACACTGTATACCCATTGTCCGATAATCTCGTTAGGATCTATTAATTAATAACAATGCATGTGAATGATGAGTTAAACGGGAGTACTGACAGATTATTTGCTTTGGTGAGCTTCCAAGTCCCCCGATTTACTTGGGGATACTAGTTTGATAAATCCCCACCAGCCCCGTTTGTCACTGGCCGTTCCAATGCGTTGTGTTTTCTCACACATTTACTTTTGTAAAACATAGACATGTCTTGTATAATTAAATGTTGTAAATGCGTGCATGCATTGGATAATATATTCATCATATGCACCATTCCCTCTCTTAAATGGACACAGGGCACTCGTGATTTTGTGTTTAAATTCACGGCGTCCGGTTAGCTTTTCTACGTTACCAGCATTGTTCAATCAGTAATAGTAATAGTAATTATAAAAACAGTATAGTATATCAAATGGTTTTGCATATTACTAACTGTTAATTATATTGCACCAAACATAAAGTAAAATATATGAAAGAAAAAGAAGAAAATATGACAATTCAAAACGTTTCATGAAAAATATTGTAAAACAAGAGGCCAAAGAGGGCATGTGGACGCTCTACTGGCTAAATATAAAGTTTATGTATAAGGGGACATAACTTGTCAAAAATCATTCAACCGGAACATTGCGATGATATACGCATCTAGGCTTGGTACTCATCATCTCCGCCAAGATTGGCTGAAATCCGGCCAGGAGTTCAGAAGAATAAAATAGAATAAGTTTGTTATCCAGTTAGGAGCCATGTAGCATACAGCATATAATCACATAATTAATAATACAATAACACATAGTGTAATCTTGATTTTGATTGGAAAAGGAAACATAAATAACACAATTAATATAATAAACAATCTGGACAGTTTTACTATAACAGACTTCAACAGATCTATGGAGTATCTATAATAACAATAATAAACCTATGAACAAACGCCCTGCTATAATGATATTGACTAGTGTTATACACTTACAAAGGTGACAGTGGTAGGATGAAGTATACAACTGAATTATGTTATTTAAGTATATCTGACCTTCGGTGGTAACATTTTGGGTAAATAGTTAGATAAAATGGTAACTTTCATTACTAAAGAGCCGAACAAATTAGAATATACTAGCCTGGACAAAGTTTGTGTATTGAAACATGAAAAGAACTCTTTCGAAAATTATTCAATCGGAACACGACGATGATATACACAACTAGGCTGGATACTGATCACCCCTGCGAAGTTTCTTTGACATCCGGCCAGTGTTTAGGAGAACAAATCCAGACAAAATTCGTGTGTTAAAACATTTAAAGTGCCATTACTCTGCCATAAATCATTCAACCGGAACACGGCGATGAAATGCACAACTAGGCTTGATACTGATCACCCCTGCGAAGTTTCTTTGAAATCCGGCCAGGGTTCAGGAGAACAAATCCAGACAAAATTCGTGTGTTAAAACATTTAAAGTGCCATAACTCTGCCATAAATCATTCAACCGGAACACGGCGATGACATGCACAACTAGGCTTGATACTGATCACCCCTGCGAAGTTTCTTTGAAATCCGGCCAGGAATCAGGAGAACAAATCCAGACAAAATTCGTGTGTTAAAACATTTAAAGTGCCATTACTCTGCCATAAATCATTCAACCGGAACACGCCGATGACATGCACAACTACACCTGGACCTGACCATCCTTATACAGGTCTGATAAAATCCGGCCAGGGGTTCAGAAGAACTAGTCCAGACCAAGCGTGTTTATTAAAACCTTTAAAGGGCCATCACTCCCCCAAAATCATTCAGCCGAAACACGGTGATAATATGTAAAATTAAGCTTGGTACTGATCATCCCTGCAACATTTCATTGAAATCCGGCCAAATGAAGGCGCGTTCGTCTTAACGAGGCAACTTACAGCATTTTTTAACTAAATCAAAACTACAACTACGCTGTTACTAATCCGAATTGGTTGGTTTTCGAACTTGCACAAGCTTTCAATGATAGTAACAATCTGATTAGGTTTGGTAAATATTGGAGAAAAAAGGAAGGCCCTATCGTGTTTGATGTGGCACAATACAGCAATTTTAACTAACTCAAGGACATAATTCTGTTGTTACTGATCCGGTCTGGTTGGTTTTCAAAATATTTCGAACTTTAGTTGACATCAACAATTTGGTACAGTTTGGAAAATATCCGATAAAAAAGAAGGCCAAATTATAGCATATTTCAATATATCAACTGCAGTGTAAATGGTCCAATCTGCCTGGTTTTCGAACTTGTCCGAGATTAAATTGATGTCAACAATCTGTTAAGTTTGGTAAAGATCGGATGAAAAATGAATGCTCTATCTTCTTAACGAGGCAAAATATAGTATCAATTTTAATAGCATTTTAACTAAAAGAAGTGCCATAACCCCGCCGTTACTTATCTGATCTGGCTGTGTTTGAGTTGTCCGAGATTTAATTGATATTAAAAATCTGGTAAAGCTTGGTAAAGATCGGATGAAAAATGAAGTTCCTATTGTCTTGTCTTAACGAGGCCAAATATAGTATTATTAACTAAATCAAGGGCCATCAATCCGTTGTTACTGGTCCGATCTAGCTGGTTTTCAAACTTGTCCGAGCATTCATTGATATTAACAATCTAGTAAAGTTCGGTAAAGATCGGATCAAAAATAAAGGCCCTATCGTCTTAACGAGACAAAAGTTAACGACGGACGATGGAAGGACGACGGAAGGACGACGGACAACTCGGCATCCCATAAGCTCTGCTGGCCTTCAGCCATCAGTTAAACATGAAATTTACAAAATTTGCATATTGTGTTTAGGAAGGCACTTGTGGTCATGACAACACTGTGCCAGGGTGTCTGGACAACAAGCGTCATACATACACACAAAAAATGTATATGTTGTAAAAGTTTGTGACAAAAAATATTGTCATTGCCCTTTTAAACTGAATCAAACAACAAAACAACTGATTGCTTACCTGAGGCAACGATTCGTCTCCCGTGTAGCTTTATGGCATCAATTCCCACCACATCATCTGCTACACTGCAATCAATGTATATCCTTATGGTATCCGTCGACACACATATATCCTGTAAGAAAAAAAACTTAGATGTGCTTTATTGTACCCTCATTTATTTACTAAAATATATTTAATATTAACGTCTACTTTATAGATTGTTCCTTTGTTTACACAAAAATATCTCTCCAATTCAATGGTATAACAAATATAAAATCACTTACATTAATAAAAGAAAACAACTATTTAATTCAATCAATAGATTAAAACTATTTATACTCTCAAGTGACTACTGACCAAGAAGGGTTAACTATTTTTATATTGTTTTATCACCATTTCTTATAAATCCTCTGCTTTTGATTAGTTAATAGCACATTACCCGCCAAAGACTTTTAATACGAGAAAGTCTATTAAACATGAAAAAGAAATGGCGGACAGCTAAAGAAACTCCCGATTTAACATCATTTTTCTATGAATTATAATGTTTTACGAGGGTGCACATACTAGTTTTATTAATATATGTTCAATATTTGATCATCCATGAAAACAGATGACATATTTACACATTTGTCCAATCAACATTTTTTGTTTTAAAAATTCAAATTAAACTTGCAATATTTATCAGACATACCGTTTAAGAATGTTATGTCAGTTTTTTTCATACTATGATATTAAGAGTTTGTTTTCAATGCCGAAACTTAATTTTTTCAATCATAGGAACAACTTAGTTTTAGAAGTTATATCTTTTTCTTGGAATGTTCTAAGAAAATGAGGTGTAGTTTTGAAAATCTGATAATTAGTTTAAAAAGCGTTTACATTTACACTACTACAGATCATTAATGTTAGATTACCGAATCTTTTTTTTTCTTTTTTTTTTTCGAATTTCTTTTTTATGAAAGTTTTTATATAAGTTATACCATTGGCTTGGACATAACTTAGCTATGGAACTGATTCCTAGTTTAATACAATTGATCAATTATTGTAACATTTATGGCAAATTGAAAATAGCAACTTTACCATACGAAACCTATTACGTCGTTTAAAGAATATATTTGTCTGATTTGATTTAAACATATTTATTGTCAATACTTTTTACATACAGAATAATATCCACATATATACAGTAGAAATATTATAATGACAAATGGGTTGGGTTCTACCAACTTTTGTTTAAACTCTTCCCACAATATGTTTGTCTAATGCAAGAGACTCATATAATTAAGAAACTCAGGGTCGGTGTACAGGACAAACTATATGTACACACTATGCATCTATACATATACTGACTCAAGATAGGAAGTGCACTGAAATTTGCATAATTAACTGCATTACGAATATGATAATATGAGTTGTAAACTGTAAAGGGACACATGGTAATATGATATTTTAAAAAATCACGGCGTTCCGCTAACTTGCATTTGTTCAATCCTTAATGTTAATGTTAAGATTAGTTATAAGCAAATTACTTTTGCACCTTATTAAATTCTTATATTAATGTACCAATAATATACTAAAACTTAAAGCGAAAACAAGGAAAACCTGATTTCTTAAAATTTTATTTATTTAAATGAAAGCAGTATAAAGGTTAAAATAATACTGGATATATATGGTTTCACCCATTTTAAAAAACTCCATGATTGCCGTGTGTCCCTTTAAGTTTGAGAAAAAGTTAAACGTTTGACATTCATGAGAAATTTAAAAACCAATCAGCAATTAACATGTAACAAGATGACTTCATCTTGTGTGTTACTATTTTCAACTCCCATGTATTTGCAACCTTGGTTTTGCTTAGCTTTCCTTCTGACGTTCAGGAACTCAAACTCAAACTCTGTTAGTGAAGGAGCTTTTCGTACAAGGTATCACTGATTTATTAATGCATATAATTTGTATATTTTAAAACTCGTTTTGCTAAATGTGTCATTAGAACTTTGTGAATATTTTCACTTTCTGTTTTAACTGAGTATATTATAAAACATACACATATTAACCTAATTTACATATATTACTCCGCTCTTTAAGGAGAATCTGAGCAATAGTCTCCCGTGCAGACTATCAATTGTGTTATATTTTCATTCATAGATAAACTTTTATCCTTATCGTGACAACCTTTTTATGTTTGTGATGTCATAATCTTGCCTGTTATTTATCTTTGTGACTCTTTGTTTCTATGCGTGGTTATAGTTGAAAGTAGTCCTTGAATGCTACATTTCCTGTTCAACGTTTATATCTACTTTTAGAAACTTGTTTAGACAGACATAATTTCATCCCGACACAACTAACATTGTTTAGAGTAACCTTAAAATATTTAGTACTATAGACATTTTAAATATTAAGTTCTGCTCAACCCGGAGCTGGAGGGCCTGATCTGCATTATTTTGAATACTGCTTTTCCTGTTCGATTTTTATATCTATATTTATCTCAGAATTACGTAGCATTGCATGTGGTCTAGTTTTTTTTATCACCTTTTCTTTATAAATCATTATTCTCTTTATCAGAACAAACAGATGCTACCAAAAATGGCATGCCTATGTTTACAAAAAGGGTTGACTAGTTGACGTATTTGAAATACATAATCGATTATGACTAAAATGAAAAGAACTCAACTGCGAAGCGAGCGCAGTTCAATAAAACTGTTATGTTCCATTAACATTTAGGAAGTGCATATCCTCTTACGCAAATACATATTCTTCGAAAATAATCTGTATTTGTTTTATGTTCAAATTCAACGGATATGAATACGGCTGCTATAGACTAGTATGTGTTTTGTTCCACATTACGTCAAGGTTATGCACGACAAAGTCAATACGTTCCAGAGAAGCGGGGATTTATTTATTTACACTGTCCCGTTTTATTGGGTTGACAGTAGGGTAAGTGTGAGATCTGGTGCACCCTAGAACCTGGTTTAAGCCCCCAGTATTTACAGACCGTTCCAAGGCGGTAGCCCTATTGTCAACCCTTTTGTGTTTGTGATGTCTTATTTGGCCTTTTATCCATCTTTATATTTGTTCTTTGTTTCTGTGTGTGTTTGTGATTGACTGTCGTCCTTGAATGCTGCTTTTCCTGTTCGATTTTTATATCTATATTTACTATATCAGCGGTCACGTATATAGGGCAGAAACTTCCCAGGGCAGATACCTACCAGGCCAGACACCTAGCTTAAGCAGAAAAATATTTAAAAGCTGTGCTTTTATCGTACATTTAATTTAAATTACGGGTATTCAGTGGCCACAGGCTTTAAGAGGCCAGTTTACAACCTTACCATGGGTGGTTATTTGAGTGTAGTAAAACGAACAATATTAATAAAATAATGCATCGACAAACATATCGATGTAGATATAACACTTTTAATACTTTTATGCTTCCCCAAAAGAACGAATCTTTGATTCAAACGCGTGTTATTAAGTGGTCTCTCTAATGATTGCAAACAAGTATGTGACAAAACTTACTTCATATATTGCCATTTATCGCCGTGTATTTATGTATTTTGATGCATCTGTGCACTGATGGACTATTTAAGGTCTTTTGTATTTTGAAAGTATACTTTCAGTCAAAATATTATTTAAAGCCATTTTATACATCTTATCATAGTTTCATATTTTCCTGTTTTCCAGGTTTGGTGACACATGGAACGCCAGGTTGTGCTTTTCAAATTCTTCTGTAAGCTCACGAGTTGCCTTTGAGCCAATCAATTTTCCTGGACAGTGCTATAATGTCTCGTAATTTTCTAAGTCGTATTGACGTTTATATTTTATATAACATGTATTTTTCAAGACTTGTATGTACCATATTGTTTTCCGATTCGCTGTTCAGTAAATAACTACATTTAATTTAAAAGATCACTAAATAGAGTATCATCGATTATGACACTGAGCGGACATTAATTAATATATAATTGTTTGTAAATGAAGTTAAGATATAACATTTAACTAGAATTGCACATCAAATACATTATGACTTTACATCAAATATATACAAGTCACAAATGTATGACACGGATGAATTAGTGCACGGTTAAATTAACTGTTGCATGGCTGTATTAACTATAGCACGGTTAGGAAGTTGGTTCCCAGGCAAAATTGTAAAAACAATCATTAATCACAATAGATTGCTTTTAGGTCAATACAAAAGTGTATATGATATTGTTTATACATATCTGTAATTTTTATAAAAAGCATCGTATGCGCAAACTAAAGTCAGTGAACGCAAATTTCGTATTGGATTTTCGTTATTTAATCAAATAAATTCTATAACGTTTGTTTCTAAAGTCCAGTTTTATTTTTCTTAATCTTAATTATTAGCATTAAGGGGAATACTCTGAGGACTAATCCAGCGACCTGTCTCTATTTTTATATTGCTTATTTATGAGCCTTGTTGGTTACAGAATAGTTCGTCACGGGGATTTCTTTATTTACACTGCCCCGTGTTATTGGGATGACAGTAGGGTAAATGTGAAGTCTGGTGCACCCTAAAACCAGGTTTAAACCCCCAGCAGCCTTTTTTGCCACTGACCGTTCCAAGGCGGTAGCCCTATTGCCAATCCTGTTTGCGTTTGTGACGTCATCTCTTTATTCTTTGTTAAGATTGTCCTTTTGCGTGTTTTATGGTTTACTGTATTCTGTTATACTTGTTTTTAAGCTATGGTAAAATAAACTTAACGATGTTAATGCTATGTGCAAATCTACCTAATATGTAATACCAAAGGATGGGGTTTGAATGTAAATATGCGAAAAAAATGAGTATGTATTGCTCTAGCGAAAGCATCTATTCTTAAACTCCACTTTAGTACGAAGGTGTCCTATAGTCGTTGTTTACATATGGTAAAGGTGTTCATGAGAGGTAATATAATTTGCAACACCTCTCGTGTCCCTTAACACCGGCTCATATTATTACTTTAAAGCCACAAGCTTGTTCTTGATCATGTTGATGATCCGAAGTACCAATAAGTAATAAAACTGCTGATTTGTAATCAGGCCGGCCGACTTTTACGACTGTCACACAGCACTAAACAATTGAATTCAACTGAATGTTGTTTAACGGCTCATCAACACAGTACAGGTTATTTAGAGCCACCCCAGAGAGAGGGGGAGGATATATAGGAATCCGGGAACCGTGCCCTATTCTTATTATCGAATAGATTCCTACGGACGAGGCTAAGGGAAAGTGTCTTGCCCAAGAACACACCGATGAAACTCAGTGGTAACTCGAAGGATTGAACCCGGGGCCTCCGGTTACAAATCCGCCGCGCTACCGACTGCGCCAGCACTAAACAAACGCTTTACTTCCTCCGAGACCTAGGTTTTCGTTTCCTAATTTAATATCGGTAATTCAGGCAGTTGGTGATACATGTGTTTTGTTCCTGCTGATTAAGCAGCTAATACTGTACTTATTGTTTGATAACTATACTACGTGAATGTTTTATCTCTGGAACTGTTAGTACTAATTTGTATACTCCAATTCAAATTATTAAAAATGATGTTATTTCAACGCATAGCACTCGAGGCACCACTTTCATGGCTGGTGAAAAGCAAAACGAACTTCCAACTATGTACTGGTTTCCTAAATTACACAAACAGCTATAAAACTCGCTTTATTTCTAATTCTGATGCCTGCACTACTACAAACATCTCCAAACTGTTAACGTCTTATGTTACCTCCGTTAAGGAAATATTCGGGGGACGTTCTTGATAACATCAGCAATAATCGTCAACACGATATACAACATTACCATATCACCTTATCAAAGACAAACGTATTGCTCTCATTCAAATACTTCCGCTTTTCTACTAACATCTGTTTGGACAATTATAATATGTGGACTTGCCTTTTTATATAGTTTTCATTTACTGTTAAATCCTGACGTATTCAACAAACACATGTGACATAATGAAATTACATACCTGGAGTGTTGGAGAGAATATCCTGGCCTGCTCTACGTCTTGAACGACGCCAGTGTATAGTGGAAACAAATCCGGAGTGCCTGTTACTAGATTTGGAACCACAGCCGAGATTTGTTTTACTCCCCCAGCGTGAAATATCTCGTATATATCAATTGCTGTTACGTGAACCTCTACCGCGAATTTAACCTATCAAAAATAAATCAGCAACATGGTCAACCGTTATTGTTACAATACGTTTTACTTCTGTCAGTTATCTGCGTTTATATATAGGATGAAGGAATAACAGACAAATCTACTTGCCATGAGTCGTACAAACAACCATATAAAGCCTGTTTTATTTCCATTTCTAGTTCTTGCACCACTACAAATATCTCCTAACTTTTAACATCTTGCCTTACTGCCGTTAAAGATTACGTTAAACAATATTGTGCTAAAGCTTATGAAAACTCTGAGATTAATTTATTTTGGTCTATTAAAATTCAGGCGACGTTCTTGATAAAAATTGCAATAAACGTCAAGCTTCATCTGTAAGTACTTATGATGTTTCTACATTATATAAATACTTACAACATCACCTTATCAAAGATAAGCTTATCGCTCTCATTCAAAAAACTTTTGCTACGGAAAATACTATATTTTTGGCCTGTAACAATATAAAAGCGTTTTTTACTAACGGCAGGTTGGACAAGTACACTATATTTTCTATTAGATACTATTTTCGTCAGGTATGGAACTACCGTTTATAGAGAAATTGTTGGTATCCCTATGGGTACGAACTGTGCATCCCTTGTCGCAAATTTGTTTTTATATTGCTATGAAAGCGATTTCATTTTGAGTCTTTCACTAGATACCCAGCCAGATGTTATTGAAGCATTTAATGACGTCGTTAGATATCTGGATGACATATTGAACATTGACAACCCTTTCTTTTCTACTATCGTTAATAATATATATCCTAAAGAACTTCAACTTAACAAAGCTAATATTTCTGATACTAACGCTTCTTTTCTGGATATACATCTCTCTGCTGAAAATGGTGAAATAATTAGCAAATTCTGTGACAAGAGAGATGCTTTTAATGTTGACATTGCTAATTATCCCCATTTAGATGGGGATGTTCCCCGAGCAACTTCTTATGGGGTCTATATGTCTCAACTTATTCGTTTTTCCAGAGCTTGTGCTGCAGTTGAAGACTTTAATATTCGTAATCTTTGTATAACTAAAAAGGTAATCTATCAGGGCCACCGTTACCATAAACTTCGTAAAACCTTTGCAAATTTTTATTATCGTAACCCTGATCTTCTTTCCAAATATAAAAGTAATTTAAGAACTCTTCTGCGGCAAGGACTATCACAACCTGACTTCTATGATGTGATTTACAAACTTCGTAAGACCATTGGTCATTTCATACTATCTTTGATAAACTTGTTAACAGGTTTATCAAAGGAGTTGTGACCCTATCACTTTGCAACGCATTGCACGCTTGGTGGTCGACCTATTTACAGTTCGGCACTATGCTTTCCTCTTTAATTGTGCGATGACTGGACAGGCTGTAGACCCTATGATGACGTCTACCTAAAGCCCAAAAGCCCAAAAGGACGGTGACGTTTGATGTTTATCTTGCGTGCCAAGTCATCGAGTACCTTCTTTGTTGTTTGCTAGTCTATTTTTGGATTTATATATACACGTGCACCATTGTGTTTTACTTATATTATCTATTAATGTTGCCTTGTTGATTAGATGGCGGGGATTTTTCTTTATTTACACTGTCCTGTTTTATTGGGTTGACAGTAGGGTAAGTATGAGGTTTGGTGCAATCAAGAACCTGGTTTAAACCCCCAGCGGCCTTTTTTGCCACTGACCGTTCCAATGCGGTAGCACTATTGCCAATCCTTTTTTGTGCAATCATAAAAACAAACAATAATTATAAAGATGAATAAAAGTCAATATATGGCAATAGGGTTACTGCCATAAAGCGGTCAGTCGCAAAGAGACCGCTGGGGTTTGAACCAGGTTCACTATTACCGTATTTTCACGACAATCAAACGGCGCATCGTTAAAAATGATCGCCAAGTTATGTTCTCTGACAAACAATGTAGCATTATTGGGCATTACAAGTATAACACATAAATGATCGTGAAATATATAAATAAAACAAAACAAAAGCATATACAGCCACAAAGCAAGTACTGAAATGGATGTTACTTTTAAGACGAAACATTGGTTCGAGTCCCGGTTGAGTAGTGATGATGTTTTCAAAAACCATTTGCCTTAGGGGATCGTCTGCCTCATGAGAAACGTAAGCAGTGTTATCTATTTATAATTAAAAATTGTGGGACGATTTTCAATCTGTTGTGGATGTATGTAAATGCTATATAGCTGAGTAGGCAGAACACTGGCACGGTTCGCTAGAGACACTGTGTTTGAGTCCCGGTTGAGGCACGATTTGTTCACAACCTCTGATATACCGATATGCCTGTTAGTTCACTCGCCAATAATATGAAAAACCAATGTCGTAATTTTGTTAAATTGTCCAAATATATTGCCGTTATGACTGATTAGCGGCCCATACTTTGGAAATAAAGATAATCATTGCTCTACACTGTCAAATTGTATAGCCTTCATAAACTGGTAAGCGGTCAATACAATATCTTAATTGTGTTGCAATGTCAAACTGTATTGCCGTGATTAGCGGCCCATAGTACGGAAATACAAATGTGTCATTGAGATATATTGCCATATTGTATTATTTTTATCTACTAATAGCATTTTTTTTTCTCCGCAATGGAAATGAATGGAAATACAACATAGTTATTAAGTTATAATGTAATAATGTTTTACCGTTATGTACTGATTAGCATCTTCTGTATCTTGGGCCCAAGCTAGCTTTTCATCACCATAATCAGGGTACACGTTACGAATTCCGATCACCTGAGCCGCGGCATATCTGTAAATAAATATAACATACTATTATATGTCCTTAACAACCGGAATCTTGGGAGCTGTGTTTAGATGGGATAGCGTGGCAGAGTTGATAGCACGGTGGAAATCGGTGGAAATCAGTGGAAATCCGGAGGACACAGGTTCAAGCCTATAAGACGTGAATAAGTTTCGTCGATGGGTTCTCAGAGTCGGAAAAAACTGGTTTAAACTCCCAGCGGCCTTTTCCCACTGAAAAGGCGGTAGTCCTATTGTGTTTGTGATGTCTTATTTGGCCTTTAATTAATCTTTAAAGCTGTTCTTTGTTTCTGTGTGTGTTTGTGGTTGATTATCATTCTTGAATGCTACTTTTCCTTTTCCATTTCAACATCTAGTTATCCATAAGCCGCTTCCGTCGGGTGTGGTCACGTGTATCGAAGTCCATCCTCCGAGCAAGTTACGTAACCATGGGAATTTATTCATCAGTAAAAGTAGAGCCGATTTCCTTATACATATGTGTCCTTCCCATCTCTCTGCGGTGGCTCTTAAACAACTAGACGAGCCGATAAACAACACGAAATTATATTGGTTTGGTTAAGTTTTCGCGTTATATAATTTTAAATCGTATTTATATATATATAATTCGCACTTTAATGTATTTATTCTCAAGAGCTATATGTCGCCAAATTTAGGTATGCTGTATAAATTACCTTGAGCATAAACCGGACATTCTGTATTATTCAGATGTCATGTTTAAAAGTGTATAAAAACTGTATGAAAGGAGACAATTGGAAATCGTCAAAAACGATCAATAAAAAAATATAAGCTGTACTTACTCGTAGTCGTCGGCCTGTGAGGAAAAATCGTCAACACTGAGTACCCATTGCCCGATAATTTCGCCGGAATCTATTTTAAAACATTATGAAAATTACTCTGATACTGGATACATCCTCAGCTGTTTCTTATTATGTTTGTATATATCTTTATTACAACATTTAAGTGTAATGGTTGCTAATTATCTGAATGTAGACTTATTGTTGTGATGGGGTGTACTTTTATTTACACAGTTTTTTCAGTTTGGGCGTTGAAGACAGGATAATACACATTAAATCGCTTTAAGCTAACCTGCGGGCCATACTGCACACTGACCGTTCCAAGTCGGTAAGCCTGTCTTCACCATTCTTTGTGTTGTGTATTGTCTTTTTCATTGACTAGTTAATCTGCTCCTTGTTTGTTGTCCAGTACGGACCTACTGTGCCATCTTCTTTGGGTGCTTTGATTTCTATAGGACCATTTTTCTCATTCATGTCATTTGTGTCATCTACTGGGTGCATTTGAGTGTGTGGTTTCCCGTTTAAATTGTTTAGTATTACACCAGTTCCACGAATATTTATTAAAAAGTAACTTAACCGAGTCTGCTACTTATTTCCTGCTTGTGTTCCTTTTCAAGTATTCACACTAGCGTTCGTTTAGTGTTGTGTGGCAACTGTAACATATCTCCACGCTACGTGTCAGTAGTTTTTTATTGGTCCTTTGGGATCATCAAGCCAAATTTATATGTGACGTTAAATGTAATACCTCTTAACCCGGTGAGTTTCACTTTACCTCTCATGCCCAATCTGAATAAAACCTAGTTTCATACTTGTTTCCTGTTTTTTTCGTTGCTACCGGAGTATTTCGCTTTTCAGTATTTATAGATATGCACTGATAGAATGTTTTCCTTGAAAAACAATTAATATTAATGATATATTAAGAATAGACAACCATTTACCTTTTACTCTGGTAAGTTACATATATAGTAAAGAACTTAACTTAACAAAGCTAATACTTTTGATACTTCCACGTATTTCTCGATTTTCATCTCTCCATTGAAAATGGAGAAATAATATGCAAAATATATAAAAAGTAGATGATTCTAATTTCGATATCGCTAATAATCTCTTAGATTAAGATAGGATCCCTAAGACGGTGATGATTCGAGCGCAACATCTGATTGAATATCTGATAAAAGACTCAACATGAACTTTGTTTCAAAGAGCCTCACAGTGAGTACCCATACGAATACAAGCAATTTGTTTATAAGGTGTCATTGCACCATTGCTTTTCCTTCTTCGTTTTATATTGGACGAATTGATGTCAAGAGACAAAAATAAAATGCGCATTCTCCTGCGTAGACAATTTTAAAACACATATTAATCGAACGATCGAGCCTCTATAAAAATGCAATAAAACAGAGAGATATATATTGTACTATAGCGAAAGATGTATTTTCCTCTATTAATAAGTGCATTGCTAAGAGGTGCAGTTGTTGCAATTATTCATCTTGCAAGTCCACCATTATATCAGCTGTTAATGGTGGAATGTTTAATGCATGTCTAGCTTCAAATGTTGATTGACGTACATCTCACGTCATTTATGTTTTGACTTGAAATGCACCACGTTGCGGTATATAATATGTTGGACAAAGAGGTCGATCTTTAAAAGTTCGATTTCGTGAACCTAAAATAATAAGGTAATCCTAAAATGTTAAAAAATTACTTGAACTAACACTTTCATAAGTCAGATCATACTTTTAATAACGTTACTTTTCAATCGGTTGAATATATAATTTATAATTTATGATAATGATGCTAATAAAATATTTTAAAAAAAAGCTAGACATATTGCAGAATTTAAGTGGATGAATCAACTTGCAGACACAATATCCGCTCGGCCTTAACAACAATATTTATCAACAAGGACATATTTCAAAAGATTGAAATTTTTCCTATATTTCCTATGCGAAAGCATAACTCTAGGTCTCATGGTCGTGGGCGTAATGATAACATCAAACGTAAATCGCGTGTTAATATTTCAGTCGCTGATTTACACACTGTTTTTAAACAGTCTGGAAAGCACTCTTTCACGACTTACCTCTTTGTCCATTTCTTCACTTAAGTTGATCGACGAGGAAGCAGACAAAATTTTCATTTGTACAGTTCCATTGTTCCATAATCCAAAGTTACACACAACATGTTCTCAGACCCCATATTGACAAATAGTCTGATCACGTCGGGCATTTTCTAAAAATACATATTCTTAGTAAGGGTAATGAATTCATTGACATGCCTAGTATTTTTCGAGATAATCATGTAGTTGATTCTATCCCTAAGCATTATAAGCATGAGAAAAATATTAGAAATATTTTTTTCAACTACAACAAAATAGTTTCTGACCTTGCGTAAATAACACTCCTAAGGAGTGTGAATGTAACACATCAATTTTTTGTGATGCTCCAGCAGGTCGTGTCAAATTTAATGATAACGTATTCGGCATCTGTTTTCTGAAGGTCCTAAGTATCGTAGATTACCTTCCACTTTCGATTTTAATGCCTGTCGTGCTCAGATCGCCCAATCCATTGAGGATTTTAGTATAAAATGGTGTCGTAGAGAACATATGGACCCAAACTCTCTTTCTACTTGGAAAAAATTCAATTTTTAAAATTATAGATACACGTATTAACTTTTATAATGTTAACCCCTCTATACCACCTCCGAGACCTAGGTTGTCCTTCGTAATTTAAAATCGAGAATTCAAGAATTTCATAATACATTTGTTTTACTTCCTGCTGATAAAGCAGCTAAGACTTTAATTATTGTTTGACTCCTACATTACGTCAATGTTTTATCTCTGGAACACGGTATCACTAATTCGTATACTCCAGTTCAATCTACTGAGGATGATACTGTTTCCATAAATATCACTCAGGCTGGGGTAGATGAAAGGCAGAACAAACTGCCCACTATGTAATGGATCCTAAATTATTTAAACATCCATATAAGGCCGACTTTATTTCGAATTCTAGTGCCTGCACCACCACAAACATATCCACACTTTTAACTTCTTATCGTACTGCCCGTCAAAGATCACGTTAAATAATATTGTTGCAAAACTTTATGAAAACTCTTGGATTAATTTTGTTTGGTCTATTAAACATTCAGGAGACGTTCTTGATAAAATTTGTAATAAACGTCTAGTACTATCTATAAGCACTTATGACATCTCTACAATATATACAACCTTACCACATTACATTATCAACGACAAGCTTATTGCTCTTATTCAAAAAAAAAACGTTCGTTAGAGGAAAAACTACATGTTTGGCCTGTAATAATATTAACACCTTTTTTACTAACGGTAGTTTAAACAATTATACTAATAGTATGTGGACTTGCCAAGAAGTTTGTGAAGCACTAATCTTCCTAGTAGATAATAGTTTCGTCTGGTATGGAACGACCGTTTATAGACAAATTGTTGGTATCCCTATGGGTACGAACTGTGCACCCCTTGTCGCAGATTTGTTTTTACAGTTCGCCACTATGCTTTCCTCTTTAATTGTACGATGACCGGACAGGCTGTGGACCCTATGATGACGCCTACCTAAAGCCCATTAGGACGGTGGCGTTTGATCTTTGTCCATAGTCTTTCTTGTCGTGCCCTTAATGGTGTATTCTCTTGCTGCTCTGGCTTCTGCCAAGTCATTGAGTACCTTCAGTGTGGCTTTCCAGGCTATTGTTTTTTTGTATTATATTTACACGAGCATATTTGTGTTTTACTTATATTGCCTATTGATGCTGCCTTGTTGGTTAGAGATTAGATCATGGCGGGGATTTCTTTATTTACACTGTCCTGTTTTAATGGGATGACAGTAGGGTAAGTGTAAGGTTTGGTGCACCTTAGAACCGGTTTAAACCCCCAGTGGCCTACTTTGCCACTGACCGTTCCAAGGCGGTAGCCCTATTGTCAACCCTTTTGTGTTTGTGATGTCGTTTACTTTTATTATTACTTTTGCCTTCTTGTTTGTCTGTTTCCATGTTTTTTTCTGTGTTTTGTGGTTGACTGTCCTCCTTAAATGCTACTTTCCCTGTCCGATCTTTTTATATTTCTTTTATATTGCTATGAAAGAGATTTCATGTTAAATCTTTCACTAGATACCCAGGCAGATGTTATTGAAGCCTTTAATGACACCTCTCGGTATCTGGATGACCTATTGCACATTGACAACTCTTTCTTTTCTACAATTGTTAATAATATATACCCCAAATAATTTCAACTTAACAAAGCTAATATTTCTGATACTAACGCTTCTTTTCTCGATTTACACTTCTCCATTGAAAATGGTGAAATAAATAGCAAAATCTATGACAAGGAGATGCTTGTAATTTTGATATTGTTAATTATCCCCATTTAGATGGGAATGATCCCCGAGCAACTTCTTGTGGATTCTATGTGTCTCAACTTAATCGTTTTTCTAGAGCTTGTACTGGAGTTGAGGACTTTAATATTCGTAATCTTTGTATAACTAAAAAGCTACTAAACCAGTGTTACCGCTATTATAAACACCGTAAAACCTTTGCAAAATTGCATTATCGTAACCATGATTATCTTTCTAAATATAAAAGTAATTTAAGAACGCTTCTGTGACATGGACTATCACAACGTGACTTCTATGGTGACGTGATTTACAAACTTCGTAACATCCTCGGTCATGATCACTTTATACACTTGTTAAAAGGTGTATCAAAAGTGGTTATGACCCTATCATTTTGCAACGCACTGCATGCTTGGTGGTGGACCCATTTACAGTTCGCCACTATGCTTTCCTCTTTAATTGTGCGATGACCGGACAGGTTGTGGACCCTATGATGACGCCTACCTAAAGCCCATTTGGACGGTGGCGTTTGATGTTTTAATGTTTTATTCTCTTGTTGCTCTGGCTTCTGCCAAGTCACTGAATACCTTCTTTGTGACTTTATATGCTATTTTTTTGTATTTATATACACACGAGCGTCTTTATGTTTTACTTATATTGCCTATTAATGCTACATTGTTGGTTAGAGAATAGTTCATGGCGGGGATTTATTGATTTACAGTGACAGTATGATAAGTGTGAGGTTTGGTGGACCCTTAAACCTGGTTTAAACCCCTAGCGGCCTTTTTTGCCGCTGACCGTTCCAAGGCGGTAGCCCTATTGTCAACCGTTTTTGGTTAGGCTGGTGTCTTATTTGGTATTTTATTCATCTTTAAAGTTCTTCTTTGTTTCTGTGTGTGTTTGTGGTTGACTGTCGTCTTTGAATGCTGCTTTTCCTTTTCGGTTTTTATATGTAATTTTACAACAAATCAGATACTTTATTAAACTTCTATCTTCATTCACAAATTGCACATACGAAGTAATAGTTAAAACATACAAGTTCGAATTAGTTTGCTGTCTTAAACAGTGTGCAAGCCGTCTCGTATCTTAAACTGTGTGCGTTCGGGTCTCCGCTCGACCGGGTCGCGCACAACCGGGACACGTCAAGCCTCCACTTATGGAGTCCAATCCTCCAGTCTATCTCTCTCTAATGTCCAATCCAATCTGATCTCCTCTGCCCTCTTGCTGATACTACAGGTATATAGCATTATAATGTCCCAGCTTTTGACGGCCACGTATGCTAAGCATCCTCCACATGACACCTAGACCCGGTTGCATAACTAGTACAAGCTAGATTCAGGCTTCAAACCTCAACATGTTCGAGTGAACAACATAATTAACCTAGTTCCTGGACCAATACTATTATACCTCTGGTATCATGGGCATGTGACTCTTTTTCCATCTAGAGCCAAACATAGCTGTGACGCATGACTTGACCAGTACAAGTGTCAGACATGTACGTCACAATTGTACTCTACGGTATGAATGGTACGGCCATCGTTTGATTTAAACATATGTTATTGCCAATAGTTTACATACAGAGCAAATATAAACATATATACGATATATATATTATAATGACAAATGGGTTGGTTAACAAGTTCTTCGTTTCATAATTAACCCAGTTACAATAATTGCACTTCACAGTGACCCAATGGCCTGTCCTTGCTTACTAACATAAGTCTAGCGTCTGTGTCATACCTATCGTTTGATTTAAACATATTGTATTGCCAATATTTTACATACAGAGCAAATATAAACATAATATTATATACGATATAAATATTATAATGACAAATGGTTTGGGTAACAAGTTCATCGTTTCATAATTAACCCAGTTACAATACTTGCACTTCACAGTGACCCAATGGCCTGACCTTGCTTACAAACATAAGTCTAGCGTCTGTGTCATACCTGTAGTACAGTCGAACCCAATTATCACTGACCAATATAATAAACATGTATCATATGACTATATTACAGTATAATGTAAGAAAAAACAATCTGCTGAATGGAGTCACGTTCTATTTCGACGCGTCACAGATAGACTTACCCCATTTCTACTTTCTCTTTAATGTCTGTGTCAATTATAACAACATAAAGAGTGGTTAAGACAGGTTTCACCAATTTACTTTTTAAAGGGCTAACTTGGTCGTAAATTGAGAGGCAGTCTCCCTTTCATTAACCTGTCGCTTTAGCACATTTCAATGATTAATATGGGTTGCTGATATCTCCAGCCACACGAGATGTTAACTGACACCAGCTGGATACAAGAATATAACTTGAGAATCACTTAGTTTCAATAGAGAAACACATATAAAATAACGTATATTAATCAGACAAATAAAAACCTGGAGTGAAATATTTTGTAATAAACAAATATTAATGAAATTGGTGAATATTAAAACATGAAACAAAATCATATTCCATTACAATGACTTTGAATAAATTAATAAAACAATACTATGCAAATCCTTAGATTGCTAGATATATATTACGATGATTATAAATACTGTTGTTATGTAATTGAAAAATATTTTAAACTTAATTTAACTTACAGTATGCAGAACCCATTCATAATAAAGATACATATAAATATAATGCAGTAACCATTGCACACCAGTTACATATAAATATGATGCAGTAACGATTGTACAAGAGGTACATATACAAATATACAGTAACCATTGAACAAGAGGTATATATATACATAACAAAGATGCAGTAACCATTGTACAAGAGGTACAAATACATATATGCAGTAACCATTGTACAAGAGGTACATATACATAGATGCAGTAACCATTGTAAAAGAGGTACATATACATATATGCAGTAACCATTGTACAAGAGGACATATACATAGATGCAGTAACCATTGTACAAGAGGTACATATATCTATATGCAGTAACGATTGTACAAGAGGTACAGATACATAGATGCAGTAACGATTGTATAATAGGTACATATACATATATGCAATAACCATTGTACAAGAGGTACATATACATATATGCAGTAACCATTGTAAAAGAGGTACATATACATATATGCAGTAACCATTGTTCAAGAGGTACATATACGTATATGCAGTAACCATTGTACAAGAGGTACATATACATAGATGCAGTAACCAGTGTACAAGAGGTACCTATACATATATATGCAGTAACCATTGTACAAGAGGTACATATACATAGATGCAGTAACCATTGTAAAAGAGGTACATATACATATATGCAGTAACCATTGTACAAGAGGTACATATACATAGATGCAGTAACCATTGTACAAGAGGTACATATATCTATATGCAGTAACGATTGTACAAGAGGTACAGATACATATATGCAGTATAGATTGTATAATAGGTACATATACATATATGCAATAACCAATGTACAAGAGGTACATATACATATATGCAGTAACCATTGTAAAAGAGGTACATATATATATATGCAGTAACCATTGTACAAGAGGTACATATACATAGATGCAGTAACCATTGTACAAGAGGTACATATATATATATGCAATAACCATTGTACAAGAGGTACACACACATATATGCAGTAACCATTGTACAAGAGGTACATATACATAAATGCATTAACCATTGTACAAGAGGTACATATACATAGATGCAGTAACCATTGTATAAGAGGTACATATACATACATGTGTAATGCTCTGTCGGATAAGATCTCTAAATTCTAAGCATGGTACTGACCAGTGTGAACCATATCAATTAGCACCCCATGCTGTTATTTTTATGGCTTCAGTTAGGATTAATAGCCCCTTCTCTGCAGCACATGTCAATCATACAACAGTCCTCCAGGACAACCAAGCTAGCCCTTTAAGCTTATTTGCTGCATCGTCGATGATATCAATATGTTATGGTTAGGCTCAGCAAAAGTAGGTTTACAAGTAAAGCAGGAAATTTAAAATTCACAGAACACAGTAGAACAAAATTACGCATTCAAAACAAACAACAATTACAACGAAAAACAGAAGCAAATTATGCGACATCACAGAATGGTTAGCATTAGGGGTACACCTGGAACGGACATTGACCTAATCTCTACCAAGAGTACACTCGTTCCTCATTTGACTCTGTCAACGTCAAAGGAAGTAGGGCGAACGGTTAGGTCACGTGATTATTCAAAAAAGTTATGACGATGTTTATAATAAATCCTTTTGCGTGATCTGCAAAGATAAAATATAGACCTATATTAAACAATTTCAATTTCTATTTCATTGAGTTATTTTGTTTTAGTAATTTTCTGCTATCGAGCTTCGGTTTGAAATTTTTACATGAGGAAACCTAAGTACTTATTATTTTTGTAGTAAAATAGTCCCGATTAAAACTAAATTGTTTTCATGCATTATTTCAAATCTTGCAACATCTAATTTGCAGATATTTTGAAAATTATATTTACACAAGAAATAAATTTTAGCTAAAATAGTTTCGCATTTAACTTATGTACTGAATTACACCACAGATATATTTTGAGTGACGCTATTTTGAGTGACGCTTTCTAAAAGTGTTTCTATAAAAATAAATTCCATATAAAAGTTATTGGAAATTAAGAACCTGGTAATTGTAATTTATACATTTTATGTTCAATATATTTTAATGTTATCTGTTTCTTTGTTTTGTAAAATTTACTAAAACGCGTTCAAAATTGAAGTGTCAACACAAATCTAACATTGTTCAGATTAAACACGACAAATTAGCAAACGGAAAACCTGAAACAGGATACTTGATACTTCCATTAACTGCAATACACCGATTAAACATACAGGAAATGCCATTTTCAATACTGCTTATATTAACATGTTAGTTATACTAATCGATACCTTGTATGAAAATAATTCCAAAGGTGTTATTGATTGTATTGAACATGATTTGTAACGCTTTTTCGTTGAATAATGTTTAATAAATATAAATACCAGTACTGTAAAATTATTAAAATTAATAATTCTGAAAGGTATTCAACAAGTATTAACACAATTTTTACTTTAAATCAATTCAATGTAAACTAATAAGTAAGTGTCGGTTAACCACTCTTTAGGAGAAAACTTTTATGACGGTGCGTGCGTGCGTGCGTGCGTGTGTGCGTATGTGTATGTGGTTCTAAGGTTTATAGTCCCTCAGCCTTTATACCAATAGGACTTCCTAAAGGTATAGGTACAATAGAGTCTGGACTTAAATAAGAAAAATAGTCCTAAAGAAATCACAGCACCCAAACGCAATGGCGCCATGTGTCCGCACTGTATCACAAACAAAGAGCAAATTAACTATACAATGAAACAGACAATACACAGCAGAAAGAGTGGTGAAAAAGCGTTACCCACTTGGAACGGTCAGTGAATAATATAGCCCACCGGTTAGCTTAAGTCAATTTTAAGTGTACACAACCTCGCTATTATCCTGTAGTCATCGCTCAAATTGACAAGCCTTTATGGCTTTGACTTGAACAAGTATTTATAATTAGAATATTCTTGATTTGGATTGGTTGAGTTTGTTTATACTTTATCAAGTTATATATTCGAGTACATATGATATTAGCTTTTTGGGTTTAACTCTTATTTTGATATATTATATACTTGAACATTTCTGTGTTTTTTCTTATAACACATATCTTAAGCTTTCTCAAATGCAAGGGGTTAACTCGACGGGCGAGGATTATTTTTATTTACACTGTCCTATTGATTAGGGATGATGACAGGGTAAGAGTGAGGTTTGGTACACCCTTGAACCGGTTTAAACTCCTCGATGGTCCTTTTTGTCACTGACCGTTCCAAGTCAAAAACCCTGTTGTCAGCCCTTATATGTTTGTGATGTGCTTTTTTACTGAATGTTTGTGATGTTCTTTTTGAATCACATTTGCGTTGTAATACGTGTTAGAGTGACTGTATTATGTGAATGCTACTCTTCCTGTTGAACGTATAACCTTTTCTTTAATTATCCGCGAGTTCTTGGATCCGCTAGACAGTGGGCTCGCGGTTATTAGCGAATACAAAACCCTCTCGAATAATCTACAGTAGTTTAAGCGTCTTCCTAAATCCTGCAAGAGATGGTACCGTTTAATGTTCGTCTCAATAGTGACTTGTCTAGTCCCGTCATGTGACCTAGAGTTATCGTTCGTGCCTTCCTGAACTCAGTCGGTCGGAGATGTCAACTGTAACAACGTTCAAATGCTGAACTGTGTCTTGTCGTGCCCATATTTGTTTGTTCTCTTGTTGCTCTGACTTCTATCAGGAGACTCAGTACTTTCTGGGTTTCTAGGCTTTTGTTTTTATATTCATAAGCATGTATGTATTTAAAGTGCCTATTAAATGCTATCGAGTTTTGTTAGAGAATATAGCCAGGTGAGAATTTCTTATTTACACTGCCCCATTTAATTGGGTTTACAATAGGGTAAGGTGTGTTTTAGTGAACCTGAGTACTACGTTTAAACTCTAATCCGCGGTTTGGCCACATACCGTTTAAAGGCGGTACCACTTATATCAACAACTGTATGTGCGTTGCTTCTGTTCTCCTTGTAGTTCTTGTTTCATTGACTGTGAATGCTACATTTTCAGATTGACTACTTTTAAATGTGATGCAAGCATATATAATCAATAATGTTATCTTTGATTGGTATATTTCTAAGGACAAAGATACTTACGTTTGACCCTTTATTATAACTGCAGTTGAACAATCGTTTATTAAGTATAAATGCAAGCGTCATGCTTCTCGTTAGATATCATATACTATAAGAATGGTCTGTAAATTTAATTTACGTGAACAGTCTCAATCAAACCGAGATTGCAACATTGTCCTTATTTATCGGTTCATGAACAGTCTCAATCAAACCGAGACTGCAATATATTTTGTATTTATCGTGTTCGACGATTTCCGCTCTTTTCATATTAATATGTTTGTTTGAGCTATATATTAAACGGGCGCACGATTACGTACATATCGCGTAAGTGTGCACGTCCGTTCGGCCATACGTCACAGCGACCTCTTCCCAAAAAGGTTAATGCTTCATTCACAGAACTTGTACACATAATCATCGCAATGTCGATGTGTACTTATGTTTAAGAGATGTAACTCAGATCAAATATGTTTGTGTACGTAAATCATATGAGATGAATACTACAGTTTTGTGTCGCCACTTCTATTAGACAATTACAGCTTTGTGCCGCCACTTCTACTAGACAATTACAGTTTTGTGTCGCCACTTCTACTAGACAATTACAGCTTTGTGTCGCCACTTCTACTAGACAATTACAGCTTTGTGTCGCCACTTCTACTAGACAATTACAGCTTTGTGTCGCCACTTCTACTAGACAATTACAGCTTTGTGTCGCCACTTCTACTAGACAATTACAGTTTTGTGTCGCCACTTCTATTAGACAATTACAGCTTTGTGCCGCCACTTCTACTAGACAATTACAGTTTTGTGTCGCCACTTCTACTAGACAATTACAGCTTTGTGTCGCCACTTCTATTAGACAATTACAGCTTTGTGTCGCCACTTCTACTAGACAATTACAGCTTTGTGTTGCCACTTCTACTATACAATTACAGCTTTCTTCACCAAAACTCTATACAAAAAGTTACACAATTTGGACGTGTGCTTGTGGTTAGTGGATTTAACTATGATCAAATTTGTAAGAGATAAGTTCATGCAAGATCTAAAACAAGCTACAACAAGCCTATGAATCTGCAGAACCATAACATCGACAGAGCAACCAAACAACTGCCACGGTCGGTCCGACACTAAAAGATCGGAGAATACTGTAATATATATACGTCTATAAATAAAGTGAATCAACAAGTGCATTATTGTCACTCGAAACGCCATGTTCTTGTGCAACTTGGTAGTTTCTGTTGCGATTATACCGAGAACCCGAGCATACAATTAGTTAAAAAAAGTCGAACAAAAAAGTAGCATTCACACAACTGAGCCATTCTAAAGCACGCATTCAAAAGAAACAACTACATGGAAATGGAAAAACTACGGACGTTAAACTTATGGGTATTGTTTTATTTGAATGACAGTTTACTAAGATAGTGTTGGTTAGTGAGTTGGTTGCAGTGCCGTTTAGTTTTAAAAGGTTGCACTGCATTTTAGTTATTTTAAACAATTTTTTTCATTATTAGAAACAAAGTAAAATATTGAAATAAAACATGTTGAGATTTTAGTGGCAGCGAACTAGTGACGACGATAAAATTTGATACACACTAGAAATGAAATACACCTTCATACAATGGTGTAAGCAGTGTAATCTAACAGACATGGGGCCCGTTTTATGAAACATCTTGCGACACTTCTGATCGTAAACGTAGGTATAAAGGTCGAACATGAAATGTAGCTTTCACAGAGCACAGCTACCCAGAAACACGCATTGCAATAAACAACAATTACACAATTAATAAGACATCACAAACGGGTTGATAATAGGGCTACCGCCTTGGAATGGTCAGTGGCTAAAGGGCATACGGGATAATGTAAATAAAGACAACCCCAACAGGTTATATTCTCTAACAAACAAGGCAACATTAATAAACAAAATAAGTATAACTCTTGGATGATCATGTATATATGAATACAAAATAAGTCTTGAAAAACACACTGCACGTACCCGATGACTCTGCAGAAGCCAGAGCAACAAAACAAACCTTTGAGACAAACAACTTACGCTACCGTCCTACAAACAACAAACGCTACTGTCCTTTGAGGATTTAAGTAACCGTCATCATAGGGTCCACAATCCGTCCGTTCATCGCACGAACAAAGAGCAAAGCATAGTGGCGATCTGTAAATAGGTCAACCACTGAACACGCAGTGCGTTGCAGTATTATAGGGTCATAACCTGTTTAGATAAACATTTTTGTCAAATTTAATAAGAAGTGTATGAAAGTGATTATGACCACGGATCTTGCACAGTTTGTAAATCACGTCACCATAGAAGTCATGCCGCCGAAGAGTTAAATTACCTTTATATTTTAGAAAAAGATGTTATGTCAAATGATTACATTTATTGCTATATGTTAAGACAAACAAATAAAAATATTTTCTTAAAACTAGTACATATGTTTCTCATGCATTAATTTCCGTCTGTCATTGTTAGTTTAAAATGATTTTAAGGAAAATAGTGTTATGTAGATTTTTTCATAATTCATAAAACAATCTAGTAATGAATTGTGAATAGTAAAATTAGCTATAAAAATCGAACAGGAAAAGTAGCATTCAAAGACGACAGTCAACCACAAACACACAAAGAAACAAAGAACAACCAAAGTAAGCCTACCATTACAGCGACAGTCTGCGGGCTCCCATTGGCCGGTAGCTAAACACGTGATGCTGGCGACACTAGCATCGTATCGAGGGTTACAGACCACTGTTGCCGTGGAAGCGTAATTTGTTGAAACGTAATTCAAATTTCCGTTAGCAATGGCTGGAGCGATGCAGTCTGCAAAGTATTAAGGTCTATAAAGAATGTACATTGATATTTCGAGCTCATCAATGTGGTTACGAATATAGCTTGTGATGTATTAACAAAATGTCATACTTTATATACTCAGTAAAAAAAGGAAACTGTGCACATCTACTTTTGAAAATATTCAAAATATTGAATGAAAATTTAGCAAACAAGGAAAGCTTTAAAATAATTATGCAAAATGCTTGCATTAATAAAGTAGTGATGCCTGTGCGTGAAAATGTCTTTCACGTACGGAGTTTTGAGTTCGTCAAAACAAAATAGCAAAATTAAAAAATGCAAAATGCATAAAGTTGAATGGGAAAACATAAGATAACAGTCACCGTGTAAGTTGACTTTTTTATTTTTGTAATTTCTCATGAACGTCAAAATGTTAAGTTCTTCTCAATAATAAGGTTAGGATGTTTAAACACGTTCATAATGTAAAAGTGTAATCCCGGTAAACTGTTTTCAGCGATAGCTTACTCTGAGTATTAGCTTAATTTAGTTTCTAGCTTCAGTGTTCTTTATATTTACTTTATTACTATTACGCATGTTCATCAACAGCAAGCTATTAAACATAAAGAACAGGTAAATATTGAAAACCAAATGTAAAGATCTGTATGTTTCATACTGCATGCTGTTCTAGCCAAATATATTTAACAAAATGGTTACCTCTTTCCATTCCACCGCAAGTTAGCTTTTTCAATTTTTTTAATTTACTTACTTTTGGCGCATTCGGGTATGAACTGCCAGGTTCCATTATCCAAACATATTGTGTACATGCGACCTTCCTTTTCCACAAAACCACTGTTACACGTGACCCTCAACTTTGACCCTACTTTATTCATATTGCCGAAGATCTTGCCATTGTTTACCGACATTAGAGGTTCACATTCTGAAGAAAAGTAAATTATATAGCCGGCTTTTAAACTATAAATAAACACAACAGGCGCCGAATTCCTTTATTTTGGTTCAATTACGAACCGTGGTTCGTGATTTTTTGTAATATGTATTGTATTACTTTTATAGCATGAGTTTAATTAGTACTTTACCACTAAGTTTCCAAATGGTTGCATAATACTTTACCACTAAGTTGTCAAATGGTTGCTTAGTACTTTACCACTAAGTTTCCAAATGGTTGCATAACACTTTACCACTAACTTGTCAAATGGTTGCACAGTACTTTACCACTAAGTTTCCAAATGGTTGCTTAGTACTTTACCACTAAGTTGTCAAATGGTTGCATAGTACTTTACCACTAAGTTTCCAAATGGTTGCATAATACTTTACCACTAAGTTGTCAAATGGTTGCTTAGTACTTTACCAATAAGTTTTCAAATGGTTGCATAGTACTTTACCACTAAGTTGTCAAATGGTTGCATAGCACTTTACCACTAAGTTTCCAAATGGTTGCATAATACTTTACCACTAAGTTGTCAAATGGTTGCTTAGTACTTTACCACTAAGTTTCCAAATGGTTGCATAACACTTTACCACTAAGTTTCCAAATGGTTGCATAATACTTTACCACTAAGTTGTCAAATGGTTGCATAGTACTTTACCACTAAGTTTCCAAATGGTTGCATAATACTTTACCACTAAGTTGTCAAATGGTTGCATAGTACTTTACCACTAAGTTTCCAAATGGTTGCATAATACTTTACCACTAAGTTGTCAAATGGTTGCTTAGTACTTTACCACTAAGTTTCCAAATGGTTGCATAGTACTTTACCACTAAGTTTCCAAAAGGTTGCATAGTACTTTACCACTAACTTGACAAATGGTTGCATAATACTTTACCACTTAGGTGCCAAATGACTGCACAGTACTTTACCACTAAGTTTCCAAATGGTTGCATAATAACTTACCACTAAGTTGTCAAATGGTTGCATAGTACTTTACCACTAACTTGTCAAATGGTTGCATAGTACTTTACCACTAAGTTTCCAAATGGTTGCATAATAACTTACCACTAACTTGTCAAATGGTTGCATTGTACTTTACCACTAACTTGTCAAACGGTTGCTTAGTACTTTACCACTAAGTTTCCAAATGGTTGCATAACACTTTACCACTAACTTGCCAAATGGTTGCATAATACTTTACCACTTAGGTGCCAAATGACTGCACAGTACTTTACCACTAAGTTTCCAAATGGTTGCATAATACTTTACCACTAACTTGCCAAATGGTTGCATAGTACTTTACCACTAAGTTGCCAAATGGATGCATATTACTTAAAGCATTTGATTTAGCTGTTTCGAAACTGATATTATGATTAAATTGAATTGGGTTTTAAGGCGCACCAACACAGGAAAGGTTATATGGCGCCTATCAGGAATGAACGTGCCAGGCTCATCCTCCATTTACATCAAGATAAAATATGAAGAATGGACCTAGAACCTTCTTACCTGCAGAACTGCAGAGTTGCTGCAAATTATATAGTAGACACTCCACACGTTTCCACGTTAGCATACGCGGTGTCATCATAAAGAGCTTGAATGAACATGATAAAAAATGACAAAATGAATATAAATGGGGGGTCCTACCCCTCTGCATGTGACAGTGTGTTTGTAAGATTACAGTGGTTGTATTCTAACCCGGCAACCACACGGGGCCTGATTTATGATTATTGATTTGCTAGTATAATAAGCTGATATTCTAGGTTTTGCTAATATCGCAAGTCATTACACCATTTAATATATTATTTCAAAGCATGGGTATTTTTTTACCTAATGACCGCGAATTCCCACGATGGTGATAATTTTTCGGCCAGTGTTAACTAAATAAGACAAGCTGTGATTGGTCAATAAAGTCTAGGGAATCCTTCGATAATGTTTACCAACATGCATTTAATTGTATTAAATTAGGTTTTACGGCGCACCAACAAATGAAAGTTTATATGAAACCAAATATGAATGAACATGCCAGGCTCATTCTCTATTTACATCGAGAATAGGCCTAGAACCTTATAAAACATGCTATAGTCGACAACACTCCATTTACGATAGGGTAATGCTGAAGAACTTTAATGAGCATGACAAAAAAATGATAAAATCAACATGAAGGCGGGTTCCTATCCCTCTCTGCCTGTAGCGGAATTTGCAGAGGTGCTATAGTTTACCGGGTAATCACATTGGGCTTTATCAAAATTAAGTTATGCATTGGATAAAATATAAAAGTAGATAAAAAAAAGTCAAACAGAAAATGTAACATTCAAAGACCACAGTCAATATTGAAATGAAACAACTAGAACATTCTGTAAAAGAACTATTTAATATATGTATGGAGTTATGTTTCAAATCCGCCGCATTCGACGGGAAATTAACTGCAAAACGGGATGAAGGGAAATCAAGGTAGCCTTGGGGACTAAAATGCCAGGCTTATGGAAAATCAATAGTTGTCCTTGACCTAAACGGTATACGCAATTATTGCACCTACCTTCAACGGAACACTGATTGGTGGCCGTGTTTGTGCACACTTCGTGATCGGCACACCCACAACTCTGGAAAAGTAGGAGAAAACATAAATATAGAATGGTACACTACGACAATATGTTTTTGTTCTGGAAAGCCAATCTCTTCTATATCATTAGTATATATCCTATTAGTCAAGAAAAAATATTTATTCAGATTTTTGAGCTTTTATATAAGGTCTTACCTCATCTGGTCAAACATTATTTTAATTAGGAAATAAAATCCAGATTTTGACTAACAAGTTTACAATACATTTCTTTGGTTCGAGGTCAAATATTTTTACTGAGTATTCCCAAAATTAATGATTGCACAAGGTTGTCTAACTTTTAGATCGGTTCAAGCCTTTCTAGGGTTTAAGTAATAATTAACTGCTCGTTTAAAACACAAAAATAATAAAGTGTTTCCCTATTTTACGTTTCTCTTCTTGGTTCGACTAGTGAAGTTATCCGATAGGTTGTATGTTTAAAGGAATATACACAGGAATACCGCAATTGGTTCTTTTTTTTTTGGATTTTTTTAACAGTTAAAGAAGCAGTCTGAGAGACAGCCATATCCCAAGCCATAGTAAATTTTTGCTATGTATGACCTTGACTTTGATATTTCAGACATGGGTGTTTTATATGATTCTCATATGATGCCTTTTATATGATACTAAAATATAAAAGGAGCAGTATATGATTCTCATATAAAACCTTTTATATGAGAATCATATAAGAATCATACGAGATCATATAAGCTTCATAGGAGAATTTGTGATTTTAGTGTGTAGTCCCACATCTAGTTTTCAACTTACGGAGCGGACAAGAATTATATGAGCCGCAACACACGAAAACGTCCCTTCGGACGTTCAGACGACAACGTCATAACGTAACAATTTATGACGTCGGCCGGTAATCAATTAATTACTAATCAAATTTCTCGCCACTTCTGTGTTTTACGTAATTATTATATCATAGGGAATATGTTTCTTAATATAAATAGTTGATGCTATAGAAAATGGTAATTGTTTATGTTTTTTGTTGTTATCTAATGAACAACGTCGTCCAAGACGCCGACGTCAGCGTCAAAATTAATGGTGAGTACGATCTTTAATTTTCAAATTGAGATAAAATCATTTTTAATTAAGATATCAACATAAAATAAAGAGATTTTGAAAGAGAAAATCACCGTGTTTCATAAACATCAAAAAAAATAAAGTGTGATTTTTTTGTCTGATGGGTCGTTTTCGCGTGTTTCGGCTCATATGTATAACATTACAAAGGGCAATAACTCTAAAAGAAGATATAGTTAAGGTTCATGCTCTTCGTACTTCCTCTCATTGCCCTCTAGCATTATGTAGAATTGCTTTACAGTCTAGTTAGTAGTTCTTGAGTTATTGAGCGGACATGAATTATAAGTATAAAATTACAAAGGGCGATAACTCTAATTTAAATGAAGACAGATTTATGGTTCTTGCGCTCTGCACTTCCTCCCATTGCCCTCTATCAATGTGTAAAATTTAAAATTCCATTGCAGTTCCTTTAGTAATTTACAATTATAAGATATTGCAACGGTTTTTGGATGTTTATGTTAACGGTATTCTTGATGGAGTAGCTTTTCTATTATGCAAAGCTTACACATATTAAAGTCTGCAACTCGATTACAAGCTCTAGAAGATCGCCATATGCGCCATTGTATATTCCTCTGGAAACACGCCCGACTTAGTAGGGATAATTAACGATCATAAAGTGTGCGTAATATTTCTCCATTTTCAATTGAGGTATTCAAATGGAGAAAAGAAGCGACAGTGTCAGAGTGTCAGAAATATTAAGCTGAAGTTCGTTCGGGTGTATATTATATACCATAGTAGAAAAGAAAGAGCTGTCGATCTTTTATATATCATCCAAATACCGGGATGAGCCAGTAAAGCTTCTATGACATTTGCCTGAGTATCTGGAGAAAGACTGAATATGAAATATCTTTCATAACAATAGAAAAAATAGTGAGTACCCATAACAAATTGTCTATAAATACCTGACGAAACTATATATAGGAATGTAAGTGCTTCAAACCCTGTTTGGCAAGTCCGCATAGTGTAACTTTTCTAGAAGTGTCCCAACGTAACTTCCTAGCTGGTCACAATGGTGACAGCTTGTAAACAAAGGCGAGTGGTACTTTTAACTTTTCATATATTCTAAAAAAAAAATAGGACTTAATTGAAAAAATCGGGGATTGCTATTCCACGTAGTAATGTTAATAATTTGCTCACAAACCAGAGACTCCAGATTAATGTTTTATTTGAAGCCAGGGACTTTTCTCGTGTACGATGGACGAGTAAACACATCGCATTCTTCCACAGAAGAAAAGTTGCTGGCGTCAAATAAAGCATTAATCTGGAATAACTTCGGTATTTGAGCAATGTATTAACATTATTACGTGGAATAGCATTCCCCAACTTTTCAAATAAAGCCTATTTTTTGTTTTTTAAATCACCTATCATGTTGCAACTCACTGCATATTTAGAGGTTGACATATTTACAGTTCGGCACTATATCGGCACTATACTTTCCTCTTTGACTGTGCAATGACCGGACTTATTGTTAACCCTATGCTGACGTCTACCTAAATCCTGAGTGGACGGTAACTTTGATATGTTGTCTCCAATTGTTTCTTGTAACATATACGTGTCCTAATATCTCTGGATCAAAAATCAAAAAACACACTCATCTGTGTTTACAAGTTGTCACCATTGTCAACAGCTCGGACGTTACGGTGGGACCACAAGCGATGGGAAAGCTTATATTAGCAGGATTTTATTACGGACATTTCAACAATAAAACACGTTTAAATTATTTTTTTACTGAAAAAAATGCGATAACCAGTTTAAAATTACCTATTAAATGTTTTAATTTTACAATATGCAAACTTTTAAACCGAATTTAAGGTTTTATTTCTTACCCCAGGCAACCCCGTTTTCTCTTCTTGGAGAAGGGGTTGGATGGGGTATGAAAGTTAATACTCGGACCACATAATGTGACTTCTGCGTATAGACTGTCCGAATGATAACCAGCCGTGTGTGAATGACGCCTTTCCTGTTCGGCTTTAGTTACCTACTTCTAGCAGTGGCTTTAATGTAACTAATTTTGAAACTAATACAATCATGAAAAGACTTGAGTTAAATTAATTATGACACATGCATTGTGACATTGCGTTACCGCGGCTTTTCTCTCATTTGTTGTTTATTTGGATAATTATTGTATTTAAAAGAAACGAATTGAAATAGATTTTACGTCTCGTTACCACTCAATAGAAGGTTATATTGGGAAGTAATCTCAGATAGAGATACGATAAAGGCATGTATTTCAATCAGACATGCCTCCACCAGGACGCGCAATGCCTATTTAAAAGAAAGATAAGCGACTAGTGTTCGTATATAAAAATAAAACTGTCTTGTTTTGTTTTTATTTTACAAATATTACAACAAAAGTCCACACTTTTAAGTAACGATTCCGTTGTGGTGAGGGTAACGACGCAGCGTTTGACACCTGTTCGCCTATCACCGCTGCAGGTTTCGCCTATCACCGCTGCAGGTTTCGCCTATCGCCGCTGCAGGTTTCGTCTATCAATGCTGCAGGTTTCGCCTATCAACGCTGCAGGTTTCGCCTATCTAAGCTGCAGGTTTCGCCTATCAACGCTGCAGGTTCGAATCTCAAAGTGTCGATTCTTAAGTTTGACTGGAGGTATACGATACACTCAGGAAACAGTGGATGGTCTACATTCAACACAACAAAAGTCGACCGTCATATATAACATATATTAGATGAAAATGACGTAAAACAACATTCAACTATCCCACTATTAGTTATTATTAAACAAAATTTACATTTAATCTAGTTGAGTTGACCAGATATTGATGAAACCATTGAGTTTTCAAACAAACGATTGAACAAACATTGACACATTATTGATCAACTCGTAAATATCTGTTTCCCTTGTCAATGACCGAGGCGAAAACCATTCAAAGCATGCAATATTTCATTTACTCTGGAAAGTTGTAATATGTCGTCAGTTAACCCTATATTTATAAAAGGATAACAAATACAAAGGTACGAGTTGTTTAAACAGAAAATCGAAAAAGCTACGAATTGTCCAAAACAGGCAAGAGTTATCTTGGCTACGCGTTTTGTTAGGTTCGAGTTGTCTCGCATACATTTATTGTCATCTATCGATAATATAAATTACCATATATCTTAAACGTTAAACGTTAAACCAATGACGATGCAATCTGCTTCATGTTGATTGTTTCTAAAGCCGTCCGAACTCAAGTATTGGTCTCAAGAACGATACCAATATGGTATTTCAAGTTTTTTGATTAATTTAATACTTTATTTTCCACATCACTCCTGATATTTAGAGGCTGACGTAGTGATATTGGTAATATGTTCATGCCAGTTACCGTCGTGACTAAGCGTTAACCCCAAGTGTTTATGGTGTTCAACAACGTTAACTGCCATATTAAAAAAAACAGGTTGTATATTTCTTTCGAAAGTAAAAAGAATAGCTTCAGGATTATTTATTTATAAAACAAAAAAGGTAAGTAGAACTGTTTAACATGAAATGAGTTTGATAATACTATTCTGAGAAAATGATGTGATCAATTAAAACTGTGATATACATGTATGAATTGACTACTGGACCTACTGCTGTGGCTTTTTGTGAGTCCGATGACACGGCTCTGGCAGTCGGTTCAGAATCAATTGCTCAATGTTTTAACATTGTGAACAGTCCTATGTACATTTATATTGCATAGTCTCTTGTAATTCTAAAAAGAATGGCACAGTTGTATTTTATGAATTGTTGTATTGTAGATAATATTGTACTGTGATGAGATTTAAATAAACTATTAAATTTATTTGGCAATAGTGGTACCTTCTTAGAAAAGTCAGTGGCAAACAAACCTCACTCTTATAGTCATCCTAATAAAACGGGACAGTCTAAATAAATAAATACTCGCCAGGTTATATACTCGGCGACATTAATAGGTAATAGGTAATTTGTTTGTTTGGAGTGGATGTAGGATTTTATTTTTATCGAGAAGTGAAAAAACTTATATTTTCACGAGTGCTTTAGCACGAATGAAAATATCTGAATTATTTATTATATACGCACAACCTTAAAACTTATTCAGAAAAAAACATAATGTGCCAAAACAATGACGTCAATAACGCAAACAACGTCAATCACGGCATTACGTAATTTTAATCATAAAATCCCCTCTTTTACTGTAAAGTATATAATAAAAATATATTACTTTGATATGTAACAGTTGTTTATAATATGGTTTTAAGGTTTTTAAAAATTTGTATTAGGAATAAGCCCCAAATGTTGAAGTCAATTTTGTGAAAATGTCCTGGAAAGTTATGTCAAATATTATACAAAATAAATACATTTTTAATATGCATATCATATGAAACAATCTGCCATAATATAAAGCATTTACAAATATTTACATGCACTTGAGTCATTCTATTGAAACAAAGCATTTATGTCGAATATTTACTTTCACTTAATTCTTTCCGTTGAAACAATTCAGCGTTTAATTTCGAATAAACTTTATTGTTCAGAATCTCTCATGCATTGTACCACGCACGCACTGCATGCACGCATGGCACCACGAAATGCACAGACTACACGCACGCATTTCAACACGTATTGTACGCAGTGCATGCACGCAATGCACCAAGCACTGCACGCACTGCGCACGCATTCCATGTGTCTCATACGAAAATGGCTATTCCACTGTTTGAAAACTGACGGTAGAATCTAGTGGTCTTTTCTTTTCTTTTTTTTTTTTTCTTTCTTTTTTTTGAATTATCGTATGATACGCCAGGGCACGTTATTGTTTATGCTTTAGCGACGGGAAAATAATGTAAATCAAAGTATTGATTCCCATTTTTTCGGAGTTTTCATGGTTTTAACCCCAGAAGTAAATGGTAACTTTTAAATGAGGCCAACTCACTTCACGCACTGCACGAACGCACTGCGGGAGCAACAAATGTGTCTCAATAGAAAAAACAGCTACTCCACTGCCTGAACTATACCCTGACGGTAGGGGTCTCTCTTCCACTTTTAAACCATAACCATTCTCACAAGTCACTTTATTACTGATATTATAGCGACAGGGAAATATTGTAAATATAAGAAATTATTCGCATTATAACTCCAGTTTCCATGCGAATCAACTCTTAAATATTGGTCACTGTTTATGAAATATTGCACTTATAACATGCACACACCCTGACTTTTAGACCAATTTCCCAAAAAAATTAAATCATCCCAACTTTAAAAAGCCACACCGAGAGCTTGCCTTAATAAGTCACATATTAAACCTGTTTGTATATAATTAAATCCCTCCAACAACAGCCACATTTTACAACTTCTAAACGAACTGACGACGAGGTATACATATAACTTACAATACTTAAAATCGAAACTCTCATAGACACAATATACAATGCTGAACAAAATTTCTAAGTATCAACATTATTTTGTATCTTAACTAATTTTCTTATTTTAAATATATTTTAGATAGATATATGATAAGTATTTTGTTTTGACCCATAGTTTGTAAAACATTTATTTTTTGTTTAAATTGTTACATCTTTTGAGAGTTACCCTCCCTTTATATGAAAACATGAAATGTGCTAATAAAACACATAAAATTAGTCAAAGATCGCTTAAAGATATAAAATTCTTAAAATTGATACGAAATAATAGAAAAAAACATAAAAAAATGACCCATTTATCGCAGATTTTCCGTCTATAAAAAAATGAAATATGGATAATCTTAAATTACCTCCCTTTAAATTGAATATTGTTTGAAATTCAAGTAACTGTAATTCAACGTTAACATTAAATATTTCGAAAATTTCTTTTGCAAACGCATTTGTAGTCGTAGAGCTAGTAAAACATGTCAAAATAATTTTAACTGGCATATTTCACTAATTCGAAGTACTTAATAAAATCCTATATACCCAGTTGTATAAGTGTTATAACTTATTTCTAAGAAAACACATTGACTTAAAAGTTTTAAAATATGTTCATGCAATCAGAGCAGACGATTTTGCAGTTTAAGCGTATCTCTAATCAAGCTCAAAATACACAAAACAATGAGAATATTATTGAAATATTTTTAGGTAGATACTTATAGTACAGCTCCTTCGTGAACAAATTGTTAAAAGCATGAAACTTGGTAGTATTTAACATACTAAAAATCGAAAAAAATCCAAGATGGCCGCCAAATCCAAGATGGCCGCCAAAATAATATGATTATTCCAACGTATTAGCAATTTGGTTTAGTGTAAACGGCTTTAACCAGGCAGGGCAGACCCCAAAACTGGAGCGTCAAATTTAGAGTTACCAACTTATAATTCACCCAAATTCATTCACAGTTTTCTTAAAAGCTGACAATAAACCTATACTTTTAATCGGCACATAGACATTATTATATGAGAACATCTGGATAGAGTTTTGATAAAAGTTTGTTGTTTTGTTTTAGTTTTCCTTTTTTAAAGTCTTATTCTACCATATGTTCAAGTTAAATATATTTTTGGTGCAATATAATAAGAAGTTTATAATATGCGAAAACAATTTGCTTTATACTATTCTTATAATTAATATTAATGATTGAACAAAAGTTATGCAAGTTATGTAGGCAAACTAACGCGACACCGTGAGATTTTAAAAAATCAAGATGTTTCGTTTTCAATGGAAAGTTTTACACATAACAACACAATATTTACAGAGAATAAACTTAACATTATGAATTTATCTAATGGACTATGTAATATATGCAAAAGGAAAAGAGAAACGCTCATCCACCTTTTTTTAACTGTGGCATAATGAAACAAGTATATAGAATCTTTTTTCCAAGATATATTTGAATTACTGGATCTTGATTTAGAAATCATAAATTTCAAAAACGTGGTTCTTGGTTTTTATCAAATTCCATTCAAATATAATATTGTCAATACCATAATTTATGAAGCCAAATGGCAAATATGGAAATTTAGGAACATTCGTAAGTTCGAGAATAAATCTCCAAGCCCTGACTTCCTACTGCTACACATAAAGCAGTCAATAAATGGCAAAACATGAAGCGTGAAAACACGACAGCAATTGATTATATAAAACAGTTATAGCACTGTCAGGCTTCGTAGCAGATATATTCGTGTAAATAATTGTTTGTGTTTAATGACTAAGATTATTAAAAATATATAGATTTAATGTTTAAAAATGATTAATAATTGGCGTGCTATTTTTTCTTCTTGAATTTCGTTTCGTCAAGAGGATGGTACTGGCATAAGCATGATATATATAATATCCAACGACTGACATGCTAATTCTCTTAAATTTCGTTTCGTCAAGAGGATGGTATTAACATAATTATGATATATAGAATTTGGAAAATAAATCTGACTTGTTAACTTACCCCTTGCATTAATCAATTGATTTAATCAAGCAATGTATTTAATTAAACATTAAAAAGCGCCGTAATATTAGTTCTACATGTTAATCTTCAGAAGTGTGTATGTATATATTGAATACATGCTTATTGTACGGTGTGACTGGGGGATGGCTCCCCGACACCCACACACCTATGACGGGGAATTAAACGGGTTTCCTGACAGAAACTCAAAAACAAAAAAAGATGTTTCTTTTTTTCGTGGTGAATGTTTCGTCAATTTGTTTTGAACTATTAAACAAAAATATTTTTATATATATTATGTAAAAAAAACTATCGGGACGTTGCGAGTTTTAAAAAAATCAAGATTGCCGATGTTTTCCATTAAATACAGTTTTGCGTTTAATTTACAATAGGGCATTTCAGTATACAGCACATTTGATTTCAGTGAAATACAAGAGAACAGTTTTAATAATTTGTCCTACATGTTTCAAAAAGACAATGATGATGAACTATACATACGTTATTTGGAATATCATGTTCGATGTACACGGATGATTCGTTTTTGTTTACGTATGGAGTACCGGTTGAAGCATTCAGTTCACAAGCTTGAGACCTGCTCTTGTAATTAACTGATTTACACTTTTTGCGGATGCTGCACTGGTACACACACGCGTTCAGCGACAATCCGTATAATATCCGGAATGGAGTCGGGTTCGACGAATGATGGTGCTTCTTGGCATATTTATACTTGTTTTCGCTATTTCCAAAACATGTATCTATTATACAAATGAAAATCAGGCCCAGCGTGAGAAAAGTTAAACTATTCATTTTTGCAATTTACACAATTCGCACTTCCAAATGTTTGGCCTAAAGATGCGTTTATCAACAATCATATAATTTTACTCATTTTTATTAATACGTGTTAAAACAGTTTTACAATATTACTTATTGGTATATTTCACTTTTCTCAAATTTCATACAAACATAAATAGAATCCAAACCAACAAACATAAATAGTATCCAAACCAACAAACATAAATAGTATCCAAACCAACAAGCATAAATAGTATCCAAACCAACAGACATAAATAGTATCCAAACTATCAATACAATATCTTTTTTTTATTCACTCAATTCACATTTACACGAATATATGAGGTAATATCAAGTATTACGAGTAGTCCGTCTAGAAGTTGGTCTATGATAGGCAATAATTAACTTCGATTAAAAGTCGCTGCAACTCGGCCTTACTCCCTGAATAGAATGATATGCGAGCAGTTTGTAGAGCTGAGTTTGTAGGCCATCATTCATTATTAGACGAGCAACGAAAATCGATATAATTCAATTGGTAGCTTGCATGTGCAATTTCAATAAAATAGTTAAACTCTTAACATATGGAAACTGTTTATCTATCAAAGGACATTCAAAATCAAAGTATATTTTTTCATTTTAGGATTGCATGTGTTTCGTGTACAAAATGCTAAAGAAAAAACGTAAGTAAAAGTACCGCCATTATCATTGCCCAATTCCCACATATGACGTACCGACAAAGTAAATATTTGATTAAGTTGCTTATTGGTATAATTGGCAAAGCTAACGCAAATTGGCACTGGCATGCCCTTATGCAAATGTTAATGTTTTTTTGTCTATTTTTAATTACTAAATATTGAAAAGAAAATACGACACACCACTCTCCACATACGCACATACGCACGCACGCACACACACGCACGCACGCACACACAACCACATGCACGCACGCACGAACTCATGTACACACGTAAACAAGTGTAGTGTAAGCGGGGTTTGTACAATGGCTACTCCATAAAAACTACATACTGGTGGATACACATTGACCGACCCGAATTTGGAAGAATAAAACTTAGGTTTTCCACTTTACCCGTTATTCAGATGAGACGTAAAACCGAGGTTGACATAGAACCTGGTTTAAAACCCCATCGGCCTTTTTTGCCACTGACCGTTCCAAGGCGGTAGCCCTATTGTCAACCCTTTTGTGTTTGTGATGTCTAATTTGGCCTATTATTCGTCTTTAAATGTGTTCTTTGTTTCTGAGTGTGTTTGTGGTTGACTGTCGTCCTTGAATGCTGCTTTGCCTGTTCAATTTTTATATCTATATACACCATCAAATGCACAGTTAGCCAAGCAGATATTATTGTCCAGAGTTTACGGTGCCCAGACTGGCCGCGGGTCTACACACATTAGGAATTCGCACTTGCGGCGACCCATCAGTTCTTCTACACACTTTGCATACATACGCCGATCATTTAATTAGTACGTATTCACTGTAGTGTAACCTGGCTACTGTACGGCTAGCCGATTTTGTTACTCGTTACTTACTTAATTCGGCGTGACATGCATAGCTATATATGCCGTCAGGTAGATAAATGATTCCTTTATAGTCGGCTGCATAGCATGTAACAAAAGAATTACTACTTTCGGAAAAATCATCGCTGAAGCATGTCAATTTGTGCCGATCTGAAATCGAAGCGAGGAGTCGCACTTGCTTTGGACCATTACTAGCTTGTTTCTTCACGGATCGAACCGAAATAACTTGTATTACTTACTTTGTGATGATATCTAAATGACCAGATAACTAATTGCTTGTAAACTATGCAATAAATAAGCAAAATTCTGATTAAAAAAATATAAGGCTGTACGGTGCGTTACCATTTCAAGTTTGCTACTGTACCCACATTTCAGAACCCAAATGTGTACGGTGCGTTACACATCTTTGACAAATTACTGCGTTATGTATAATTGAGGAGTTTTGGTGTGTTTTAGATGTAGACCATTTCTATATGTTTTGTTCTTTTAAATAAGAAAAGTTGTTTTATTTTTAGTTTCAGAGTTTCAAACCTTGCAAGTTATAGCAAGACACATAGTTAGATAGATTGAAGGATATGTTGCCCTTTCAGATTTTATGCTCAACTTCGCTGTTCATCTACATTTGTGTATCTTGTTACACGAATACTTATTCTTAATTGCAATTCTACAAATTGCAGATTATAATTAGAAAGAAGAACGCATAATATGTATGTATTTGAACAATTATACTTGCCTCCAAATTTCACTACAGTTTACACTTTTAGAAAAAGTCGTGTACCGCCGAAGTATGGTTATCGAGAGAGATTTGGTTTAAACATATTTTATTTCACATGTATTTACAATATTTGTACACAATAGAAGAAAACGGTTTAGAACGAAAGTAAAATACTTATGATGTTCTTTTCCTTAGGGTACAATATTATAGTTGTACAAACTTGATGGCATGTTTAACTGCAGTACGTTTGTAATATAAATACTGGAGGTAAGAGCAATGAATAGTGATAACTAAAATATTTTATATGTATTCCAGAATAGCTTATTTAATTACATGAAAGAAACATAAGATAGTAGAGTAATAAAGCATTAAAAATGAAAGGAAAACAAATAGCACAAGTTCAAATGTTAAATCAAGTAAAAGAGAATACAATTTAAAGGTCATTTTATCATCGTTGCTTGAAATAAGGGTTAATGGGGATTGACACACGGAAGAAGATGCTGCCGTTTTGGAAAATACAACAACAGAGTGAATGAAACGAACTACTGGATAAATCTGTATTGAGGGAACTGCAACTTAAACGCATTCTAGTGTCAGTATTTGAAGGTTTCTTTGTCGGGAGTAGTAGTTTAATGGAATGTTGTTACTACATGTATCACGATTAAGTGAGTTTTGGAAAGAAAAAACTGTTGCGGCATGAAGTGACTCTTTAGAAAAAATTATTCCATTCGCGAATGACAGAAGGGGAGAAATAGTCGAAGTGATAGTTTGCATGGGCATTAATAGTTTGGATGTTCATGAAATTTCGTAGGTTATATCTAGAGATGTTACCGACAGAAGTAGGAACTAATTCAAAGAGGAATTTTGGGATTAAATGGTTTACCATTTTATAAAACATGATGGAGAGTTCCCCTGAACGATTCCTCTGTATGTTGTCACTATAGACACGTTTTGCTGCTCTAGTTACTATCCGTGCATCCTCATTTTGTATTTTGCGTACTCATATTTGTCATATTACTTTATATTATACGAAATGTTTTGCAATAAGTCACTCGTGCCAAACACGATCAAAGGTTTTGCTGATATCATAGACTATTGCCCTTATTTCCTCTCCAGAATCTAAAGCTTTACAGAAAAAAATATATATGTGTGTTTGGCACGAGGGACTTATTGCAAAATTGAAGGCTGCTATTATTACAGGAAATCTCGAAAAAATGGTTCAATGTTATCGTAGTGACAGAAAACAATGCGTTTTCTAAAGGTACCCAAATGAATTGAAATAACATAAAAGCCGGTGTACCACAAGGCGCCATAGTAGGGCCAGTTTTATTCATATTCTACATTAATAATATTGTTATAGATATCAAATCAAGCATTCGTCTTTTTGCAGATGACACGGGCCATTTTGTTGTTGCAGATAATCCAATCTCAGCTGCAAATACACTTAATTCTGATCTAATAAAAATAGCAAATTGGGCAGAACGATGGATTGTAAATGTAATCCATTCAAAACCAAATCTCTCCTTATTTCACGCAAAGTTAATTTCATAAACCACCCGCCTGTATTTATGTACAATCAAATGATAACTGAAGTTCATGACCATAAGCACCTCGGTGTCTATTATCAAATTATTTATCCTAGCACAAGCTTATTGAATATATCAAATCAGAAGCGTGGCAAAGAATTAATATTATGCGAAACTTAAATTTAAACTTGATAGAGTTTCTCTAGAACCCATCTACACGTCCTATATTAAACCCATATTAGAATACGTCGATATTATGTTCGACAACTGCACACAATTTGAAAACTATGAATTCGACAAAATATGATAGGAAAATACACGGATAATAACTGGAGCAACAAAACGTGTCTATATTTACAATCTAACAGAGAAATCGGTTGGAAAACAGAGGCCGTAAACATAAATCCATCATGTTTTATAAAATGGTAAACCATTTTTGAACATCCAAACTATAAATGCCCACTCAAACTATCGCTACGACTCTTTTCTCCCCTATGTCATTCGCGAATGGAATAACTTACCTGAAGATTCATGTCACGCCGTAACAGTTTTTCTTTCAAAAACTCACCTAATAGTAAACTACTACTTACGACAAAAAAACTTTCAAATAGTGTTTACTAGAATGCGTTTAAATGGCAGTTTCTCGCCATTGTAAACCTGTGGACTCCTAGAAAACTCTGAACACTTCTTTTTTTTTAACTGCAATAGATATCACTATGCATTGCTCCTACCATCATGACCTTCAGAATTTATGTTATAAACATATCAAATTACAGCTGTTATAAAACATGCCATCAATTGTGTACATATTGTACCTGGGAAAAGAACATCATAAGTATTTTACTTTCGTTCTAATCCTTTTTCTTCTATTGTGTACAAATGGTGTAAATACTTGTCAAATAAAATATGTTTAAACTAAATCTCCCTCGATAACCATACTTAGGCGGTACACGACAGTTTCGATAACTATACTTAGGCGGTACACGACAGTCTCGATAACCATATTTAGGCGGTACACGACAGTCTCGATAACCATATTTAGGCGGTACACGACATTCTCGATAACCATATTTAGGCGGTACACGACAGTCTCGATAACCATACTTAGGCGGTACACGACAGTCTCGATAACCATACTTAGGCGGTACACGACAGTCTCGATAACCATATTTAGGCGGTACACGACAGTCTCGATAACCATACTTAGGCGGTACACGACAGTCTCGATAACCATATTTAGGCGGTACACGACAGTCTCGATAACCATATTTAGACGGTACACGACAGTTTCTAAAAGTGTACACTGTGGTTAAACTTGGAGGCAAGCATCATTTTTCAAATACAAAACTATTCTGTGTTTTTCGTTCTAATTATAATCTGCAATTTGTAGAATTGCAATTAAGAATACGTATTCTTTTAACAAGATACACAAATGTAGACGAACAACGAAGTTCAGCATAAAATCTGAAAGAGTAACATATCCTTAAAACTATCTAACTGTGTGTCTTGCTATAACTTGCAAAAGGGTGAAACTCTGACTAAACTCAAACTAAAAATAAAACAACTTTTCTTATTTAAAAGAACAAAAACATATAGAAATGGTCTTCATCTAAAACACACCAAAACTCCTCAATTATACATAACGCGCCGTACAGTAATTTTTGTCAAATATGTATAAAACACCGTACACATTTGGGGTTTTTTGTATTATATTTACACGAGCATATTTGTGTTTTACTTATATTGCCTATTGATGCTGCCTTGATGGTTAGAGATTAGATCATGGCGGGATTTTTTTTATTTACACTGTCCTGTTTTAATGGGATGACAGTAGGGTAAGTGTGAGGTTTGGTACACCCTAGAACCGGTTTAAACCCCCAGTGGCCTACTTTGTCACTGACCTTTCCAAGGCGGTAGCCCTATTGTCAACCCTTTGTGTTTGTGATGCCGTTTGCTTTTATTACTACTTTTGCCTTCTTGTTTGTCTGTTTGCATGTTTGTGTCTGTGTTTTGTGGTTGACTGTCCTCCTTGAATGCTACTTTCCCTGTCCGATCTTTTTATGTTTCTTCATAGCAAGTCCACATAGTATAATTGTCTAAACTGCCTTTAGTAAAAAACGCTTTGATATTATTACTTGTCAGAAATGTAGTATTTTCTCTAGCGAATGTTTTTTGAATAAGAGAAATTAGCTTGTCTTTAATAAGGTGATGTAAGGTTGTATATAGTGTAGAGAAGTCATAAGTGCTTATTGATGAAACTTTACCTTTATTGAAAATTTTATCAAGAATGTCTCCTGAATAGTTTATAGACCAAAATAAATTAATCCCAGAGTTTTCATAAGTTTTATCACAATATAGTTTAACGTTATATTTAACGGCAGTAAGACAAGAAGTTAAAAGTTTTAAGATGTTTGTTGTGGTGCAGACACTAGAATTCGAAATAAAGCGAGCCTTATACGGATTTTTATGTAATTTAGGAGTCCAGTACATAGTAGGCAGTTTATTTTGCTTATCATTTACACCAGCCTTGAAAGTAGTGCACCGAGTGATATGTACGGAAGCAACGTCATCCTCAGTAGAATTAACTGGAGTATACGAATTGATAAGTTTTGTATTCAAAAGCTAAATTATGAACATATATTTCTTCATTAAAATAAATTACAAAGTGTTGTTAAGCTATTTTTACCCTCAATATAGCAATGCTATACAAATAAAAAGCTAAGAGCGGGCCTCAATTTATATACCTGAGTTGATCAGCCATGAAGCGTGCTGGCTGTAAATATTCAAGCTTCCCATGCTTTTTCAATGACCAAGTAGCGTTGGGAAATGTGTCCTTGCAAAGGTTTTTTTACTCTATATTGATTTGTTTGCGCCAATAATATAATTAAACCTATGGTAGAATTATCAAGCAAAAGTTAATACTCTCAATTATGTTTTAGTTCAATTCTTTCAGACAAACATAAATTATTTATCATCTAACTAATTTATAACCTTCTTGTTTATAAATAATAACAAACAACTGTATAGGAGTGGTTATGTACCGGTAATACACTTATCTTTTGTATATCAATACAATTACATTCAATCTGATGGTTTCTGCATACATAAAGCACCACTGACTGTGGTATGGTGTGTCCGTCACTTATACAATCACTAATGAATGAATATCACAACACAAGGTGGTTTATGCCCTGTAAAGTGTCCCAGAAACCATACTCGATCACTAGTCGAAACATCAAATGAAGTACGACTCACTACTGCGCATAAACAACAGAAAATTGTTTAATCTGAAATATAGGAAAATGTTATCACATGTTCAAACAATTAATGTAATGTCAGATATCGGACATTTCAATCTTTGAAATATTAACATTTTCTAAAGGGTGGGTGGGTGGGTATCGCAGCTAAACAAGTGTATCTAACCGTATCTAACCTCGAATGCCAATTACACGTGTAACAGCGGCTTATATAGTAGCCGCTGTCCAACCAATTACCGTATATTGGTATCTCTACTGCCAAGTAGAGAACAAACGACTTATAACTATACAACGATAGTAAATAAATTTATGTTTTAGTTCAATTCTTTCAGACAAACATAAATTATTTATCATCTAACTAATTTATAACCTTCTTGTTTATAAATAATAACAAACAACTGTATAGGAGTGGGTCCGGGTAATACACTTATCGAAAGTAAAAGTCCGGGCATATATGTTATGTAAACAAGCGATATGTACAAGATAATAAGCAGATTAAAATCAATTTCAATTCTGCTCTTTCTCTAACATAGCAGTCTGTGGCTATATCGCATTTCCACCGCCCATGTTTCTTCAATCTATCCGGAACACGCATAGCGGCTGCACTTATTGCGTCACCTGATATAAGTGAATGTAGTCCGAACTTAGATATTATCTAAACCGATTTAGATACATTTTGTAGAATTATAACAAAAACGTAATCTGCTTAGTCAGCAAGGATTTACTTCCCTTGTTAAATCGTAGGTTTCCCCAAATATGAATTGTATCCGTACAATAAAAATATGCATTTCACGAAATAGTATAAATTAGAAAATGTAATTACATCCCGCAGTAAACAATCATTGCATGCCGCAAATAACAATTTGCTTTCCGCATATAAAAAGCACTTCAGTCCACAGTCAATAATCATTGCATTCCGCAATCAACGTGCATAGCATTCCGCAGTTAGTAATCACTGTATTCCACAGTCAATAATTCATGGCTTTCCGCAATCAACGTGCATAGCATTCCGCAGTTAGTAATCACTGTATTCCACAGTCAATAATTCATGGCTTTCCGCAATCAACGTGCATAGCATTCCGCAATTAGTAATCACTGTATTCCGCAGTCAATAATTCATGGCATTCCGCAATTAGTAATCACTGTATTCCGCAGTCAATAATTCATGGCATTCCGCAGTTAGTAATCACTGTATTCCACAGTCAATAATCCATGGCATTCCGCAATCAAAAATGATCTAAGTGAATGTAGTCCGAACTTAAATCTATCTAAACCAATTTTAGATACATTTTGTAGAAATATAACAAAAACATAATCTGCTTTGTCAGCAAGGGTTTACTTCCCTTGTTAAATCAATATGAATTGTATCCGTACAATAAAAGTATGCATTTCACAAAGAAATATGTATTAGAAAATGTAATTGCATTCCGCAATCAGTAATCACTGCATATCGCAAATTACAATCGATTGCTTTCCGCATTTAAAAAACCCTTGCATTCCGCATTAAAAATCATTGCATTCCGCAATCAACTATCATTGCATTCCGCAGTTGGTAATCACTGCATCCCGCAGTAAAGAATTCATGGCATTCCGCAATCAGTAATCATCAAATACCGCAGTTGACAATCACTGTATGCCAGTCAACAATCACTGCATTCCGCAGTCAACAAAAAATGCATTCCATAGTCAACAATCACTGCTTTCCGCAGTCAAAAATCACAGGATTTCGCTGTCAACAATCAATGCATTCCATAGTCAACAATCACTGCCTTCCGCAGTCAACAATCACTGCATTCTGCAGTCAACAATCACTCCATTCCGCAGTCAACAATCACAGGACTCTGCAGTCAACAATCAATGCATTCCGTAGTCAACAATCACTGCATTCCGAAGTCAACAATCACTGCATTACGCGGTCAACGATCATTGAATTCCGCAGTCAACGATCACTGCATTCCGCCGTCAACTATCATTGCATTCCACAGCCAACAATCACAAGCTGCATTTCGCAGTCAACAATCACTGCATTTCGCAGTCAACACTCACTGCATTCCCAATCAATAATCACTACATTTCACAGTCAAGAATCACTGCATTCCGCAGTTAACAATCACTGTATTCCCCAGTCAACACTCACTGCATTCCGCAGTCAACAATCACTGCATTCCACAGTTAATCACTGCATTCCGCAGTCAACAATCACTGCATTCCGCAGTCAAAAATCATTACATTGCAAAGTCAAGAATCACTGCATTCCGCAGTTAACAATCACTGCAGTACGCAGTCAACCATCACTGCAGTACGCAGTGTCAACAATCACTACATTTCGCAGTCATCGATCACTGAATTCCGCAGTCAACGATCACTGCATTCCGCAGTCAACTATCATTGCATTCCGCAGGCAACACTCACTAGCTGCATTCTGCAGTCAGCAATCACTGCATTCCGCAGTCAACACTCGTTGCATTCCGCAGTCAACATTCACCGCATACCGAAGTTATAAATCACTGCATTCCACAGTTAACAATCACTGCATTCAGCAATCAACAATCACTGCATGCCGCAGTCAACGTCAGCAATCACTGCATTCTGCAGTCAACAATCACTGCATTCAGCAATCAACAATCACTACATGCCACAGTCAACGTCAACAACCACTTCATTCTGCTGTCAACGTCAACAATCACTGCATTCCGCAGTCAACAATCACTGCATTCTGCAGTCAACGTCAACAATCAATGCATTCCGCAGTCAACAATCACAGGGTTCCGCAGTCAACAATCAATGCATTCCGCAGTCAACAATCACAGGGTTCCGCAGTCAACAATCAATGCATTCCGTAGTCATCAATCACTGCCTTCCGCAGTCAACAATCAATGCATTCCGCAGTCAACAATCACAGGACTCTGCAGTCAACAATCAATGCATTCCGTTGTCAACAATCACTGCATTCCGAAATCAACAATCACTGCAATCCGCCGTCAACGATCATTTAATTCCGCAGTCAACAATCATTGCATTCCGCAGTCAAAGATCACTGCATTCCGCAGTCAACTATCATTGCATTCTGCAGGCAACAATCACTAGCTGCATTCCGCAGTCAACAATCACTGCATTCCGCAGTCAACATTCACTGCATACCGAAGTTATATATCACTGCATTCCGCAGTTAACAATCACTGCATTCCGCAGTTAACAATCACTGTATTCCGCAGTCAATAATCACTGCATGCCGCAGTCAACATCAACAATCACTGCATTCCGCAGTCAACAATCACTGCAATCTGCAGTCAGCGTCAACATTCACTGCATTCCGCAGTCAAAAATCACTGCATTCCGCAGTTAACAACCACTGCAATCCGCAGTCAAAAATCACTGCATTCCATAGTAATCACTGCATTCCGCAGTTAACAAACACTGCATTCCGCAGTCAACAATCACTGCATTCCGCAGTTAACAATTACTGAATTATAGAAAGAATACTTATCATTTATCTTCCTAATGTCAGCAGCTGAGGAATCAACGGCACCTTGTCGGTTGATGGTGTCGTAAAACGATCTCCTTCCGGTGTCTGGGTTGGCCATGAAAAAACGTGGAGAGTCTAGTTCCCAACCTATCCGTGGCTGCATCGCCGGAAGTAGTAGTTTTTGCTCCCCATGAAATAAATAGAAAGCTTGTAAGGAACTGCATCAGTTTTGGACCTAAAGTGGTTGCTTTTAAGTCTATTAACAGCCCTGGCCTCGGCCTACTTGAGCTGTTTTCATCATCGCTATCGGAGCCCAAACATGGCTTTTCGTACTCATTGACGATAAGCCAGCCCCCGGGGGAAATTTCTGCAACTTGTATAAATTTATTTCTATGTTTAACTTTAGAAATAAGACCTTCCAATGTTTCCAAAGTGTCAGCAGGGATGTTATACCTAGCAACCACTTCTAGTCCGTACAAAATATCGTTATTGAATGAATACTGAATCCTATTACTAGTATTAGACTCTTTCTTGAACGTATGAACCAGTTAAAACTCAAGTCTTTTTAAATTCTTTAACTGACTGTCAAAGTAATTTCCAAAGAGAGCAAACGCTTCAATAGCAGAATTGTCCACCCACGGGGACTTACCGCTAATGTCTGGTCTCAGGTCCATGTCCAAACCAATGCCTCTATGTGTTGAACAATTTTTTGTCCCCGTTGATCATCACACACAAGATGGCCGCCTTCCATAAAATACAATAACGCGCAGCTAAACAAGTGTATCTAACCGTATCTAACATCGAATGCCAATTACTTTTTTTTGTTGTTATTTCTTAGGTTTAAAGTCTCTCCGCCAACTAAAACGCCTGAAGAACCCTGGTCGCTATGGGCACAATGGAGTCTGGACTTCTCTAGTGGAGTGTGTTGGTTGATCTGGTGCTGCTGCTGTGGTTGTCGCTTCTGTTGTGTGTATGTAGGTGGTTGTCGCTTTCGCTCTGTGTAATTTTCGCTGCGGCGGTGAAGTGGTCTGGACTGGTCTGGCATGGTGGTCTGCTGCTGGCGTGGTGGTCTACAACCGCTACGGTGTCCTACATCCTCTACGATTTGGTGACGGTCTTGCTTAGGGCCACACCCATCACAGTATGACCCCTGCGCCGCACACACCGCCCGACGTCCTGTCACCTTTGGTCTTCTGTCGAATGTAGGCCTCGACCTTCGCTTCGATACCCGGGATTATGGTTGCGTCCCTGATATCTAGACTCCGGCTCCGGCCCGCGGACTTCTGACTTCCAGGATCTGTAGACATCAGATGATGTGTGCTGTGATGGGACGCAGGAGAAACCCTCACATTCAGTCAACCGATATTCAATTCAAACCTGAGAATGACAAGTTCTCAGGTATTGAATATCGGCAGTGCCCTCTCCACGACGTGCATGTAGTGGAATGCCAATTACACGTGTAACAGCGGCTTATATAGTAGCCGCTGTCCAACCAATTACCGTATATTGGTATCTCTACTGCCAAGTAGAGAACAAACCAGTTATAACTATACAACGATAGTAAATAAATTTATTTAAACATATGCAAGCAGGTTTCAGTCAAGTCAAAATAATATTACAAATTAAAGTGTAATAATATAAATGCCTGATATATACGTGATGCCGTATGCCTCTTTAATACCAGCAGCATTTATCCATGTAGCGCGCCAATTACGAAAACCCGATAATTTCGAATTATCGACACGCCATTTGCGTAGTTTCTAACACTGCCAAAAGAATGGCATGTTTTGTCATGGATCCCGACGTACGTCATACTTATAGTTTGCCAACAGTTTTATATTAGAATGTCATCAAAAATGTATCTTTAAATTAAAAATTAATCGTTGGTTATTTCCCCTATATTCATATTGTATTGTCGTTGTTCTTATTGATCAATATACGTTTTTTTTAATTTAACCTTTGTTAAAGTTAAAATGGACGTAAAACACCATACAATCACACAAGAATCATATCAGTGCCTCAAAGATCAAGGTCACAGTTGGCGGTCAAAGGTCAAAAAATCATAAAAGAACAAATGTTTATCATAATAAGAAGCTGTGTCGCGCACAAGAATCATGTCAGTGCCTCAAAGGTCAAGGTCATAGTTAGACAGATGGTTTGCAATGGGGTCATTTCTTGTTTTCTATAACATTTCCCAACTCGTGTGGGCGTCGACGTTTTGTTTATATCCATTGACGTTGCTTGTTGTCAACTATTTAAAAAAAGTTAAATCAATTTATATTTCTCCGAGACATTTATTCATTGTGTATATACTTTAATGGTTTGTTATGAATTCATCGTGTAGCATGTATTTTGTATTTGTTTAACGTTTTTTATAATATGTAAAACTATGGCTAACATAACGTTTAAAATAAAGTAAAACAAACATGCAATATTCTGTAAATGTAACATCTTGATGAATTATATTTTGCCCATGTCTGTTTCTGATTAAAGTTCAACGAAAAAGTTTCCATCTATGCTGTTCATTAATTTATTTTGAAAAACATAATCAACAACATCAGGTAACCCTTGCATTTTATAGGCACCTAGAGTAGAATGAATATTAATGATTTCACAACAATTCAAATTTAGAGCACTAATAATCTATTATAGCAGTTTGGACTATTCAAAATATGTTCAATGATTCGGAGGCAGTTTTATGTTTTTAAAAGTGAAATTCATCATTTCTTCCATAAGAACCCGTATTTTCTCTTGCTACCTTGTTATCTGATTCACCATCTCTTCCAAATTTACCAACATATTTTCTACCAGCATCAAAGGCAGATTCTTTCATTATAATCTCACTAGCGTCACGAGATCCGCTAGCTTTAAAAGCATCTCGTTTCATCCGAGCACCACTAGCGCCACGTGCTCTATCAGTACGAAACGCAGCTCCTGTCATAAGGGCACCATTAGCGGCACGCGCTCCATCAGCACTAAAGGTAAATCCTCCCATCATGGCAGCGCCAGTGCCACGTGCTGCACCAGCATCGAAGACAGATGCACCCACCATAGCATCACCAGCTACACGTTTAACACCGGAGGTCATACCCGACAAGGACCTTGTCAGACCATTAATAAACATGCGTGTATCAATATTTCCGTTTATATCCAAGGCACTCAGTAAATGTGCAACATACTTTAAATCAGCGATCTTCATAGCTGACGGACCCTGTAAAGAATCAGTTAGTCGCTGAGATAGAACATCAATGTCAATATTACCGTTTGCGTGTATAGCATTAAACATGTTTGCAAGATGTCTAATATCTGCTGATTTAAGTCCACCGGAACCAACCTTTGCAACCAAACGAAACACTTCCATGGCAGGCATCTCCATTTTAAATATTTCTCTCGCAATATTATGTTGAACACTTCCTGATGGGTTTAAATTCCAGTTGTTATTAGTAGTTCTTCTATTACCATCACCAGATGTCCAACTGGCTTTCACTAAGGCCCTTCGCGAATTACCACCTTCTTTGCGAGTTCTTTTATTTACGCGCCCGGATGACCAAATGCCTTGCTGCCCGTAAGCTTGTATATTAACCGCTCTTTGACGAGTATCAGTGTTACCAGAGACGGAGCTGCTTTGATGCAAGTTATTAAGTACATTACCACCTCCCAGGCGAATACCAGTGTTTTCACTAGTGGCTAATGACCTCCTTTGACTCCGGGCCTTTTGTATATTACCTCCTCTTTGGAAGTTCCCACCTTCCCTAGATGTCCAGATACCTTGACCCAAAAGCCCTTGACCACCAATTTGACCATGTGCCGTGTTCCTCTGATATTTGTTATTTCTTTTGACGGATTCGTTTCCCCACGACTGATTATTTCCGGACATCTGACTAGACCCATCTAAACCTCTTGTAAAAGAGCCAGTGTCAATTAAATTTTCGATTGACCCTACTTCTCCAAGTGGAGTAAACGAACCAGGTTTTCCTGTCTTGTACGTTGGTCCCCAGTTGGCCATGCCACCTGTCGCACCACCAAGACCCCATTTGGAACCTCTATGTTGCGAATAACTAATGGTCGA
>JAWPHD010003464.1:90000-216006 GCA_037043455.1 Cyrtodaria siliqua
TTATGTACACTATTGGTGGATACTATATGGATACTATATTAAGTTTTGTGTTTTGTATTTTTTTCTTTAACTAAAAACAAATGTTTTATATGTTCATCAAGATTCAATCTTGACTCTAAAGTATGGACAAAGAAAGATAATAATTCACAGACGATCTTATACCTTAGTATTTTTACAAGATTGTAGTATGTTAATAAACAAAGAAAACACATGATGCACGTGATGTTTTTATACGGTAGCCGCTTTATTCTATCAGTCATATGTAATCACTTTTACTTGTAGCATTAGATGGTTCGGATTTCGTTTAGCATTATGGTGAGTAATTCTCTTTCTTTGTCCTATATTTGCTTAAATTGTTATGTCGTTATTGTGTTGCCTAGTCTGGGTTTGGTGTAAACATATTTACAGTATTATATGTAACAATCACACACACACACACACACACACATATATATATATATATAACATGCTATGCAATGTAAGCGAACACATCAACACTTATATTATCGATCGTGAAACTACTATTCATTTAACAAAGGACCTGATCGTACGAAAGCAAAACGATAGGAACATGTTAGATGGATAGTAAAGCATATAAATAGTAAACAAGTGAAATATGTCCTTTGTTTCATAACTTTTTCCGAGAAAACGAAATGAAAAGAGGATGTTTACACTTTAAAGCGAACATGTTTATATTTTAAACTTATAACAATATTTCTTCTACATAATATATCTTTTGTCTAAACCATTCTCTATACGACTTATCAAACATGTTGGGATGTTCTATTTTGTACGCATTTAACTTATCCCGGTAAAATTTCAGGGTGGCGGAACACTCAGGTCGGTGTTTGCTTCATTACTTTCTTAATATGTAACGAATTTTATTCAGTTAAAGCGCGCATACCATTCCATACTCCGCCGTAAGAAGCAATTCGTTGCAGGTTATAAGTCCTTCCAAAGTCTTGGAAATGAAAGAAATCTATGGACCATGTAAGATTTGGGAGGGCTAATCTTAGTAAGTATTGAATGAAAAGTATTTTTTTGCGCCGGAGGAAAGAGCCTACATTGTAAGTGTGCGTGCGTTCTAGTTGAACAGCATTAGTTCAATATTAGGGCAGATTTTTTTATTTTTTTGGTTCTCAGATTTTTTCGGGAAAAGTTCCACAGTAGGAGAAAAAAATCTGAAACTTTATATTTGTATAAAATTGTATTTTGTAATGGTGTTAGTCACATAGTAAAACATAAAATGGACCTGAATACATTTATATAACATGATCTTCTGATTTTACGTTAATTTTTAAACATGATAATTTGGTTGTTTGAAATGGATGACAAAAAAAATAATAACGGACACCTTTTTTAAAACATTTGTTTGTGTTTTTAGAAATATTTTTTTGGATTATTTTTTTTCATTTTTGCAAAATTTAGGGTCGGAGGGTTTAATAACTGAAAAATTAAAAACTATGGCCTTAAGAAAGTTATGAAGAGGAAAGGTACACTAAGTCGAGACTTTCTTTACAATTTTTTGCCGTGAAGCGGATCAAATAGTCACGTGGTTTCGACACCTTGTATTTGCTGGAATTGTTTAGATATTTCATCTGATTTTTTTATATTTCATTCGTGATATATTACGCTCTGCAAGATCAAACTTGATCATTCTTATCTAACACCTTACTTTTTTCGATTTGAAAACTAAGCGTTCTATCTATTGTTCAATTGTAAAAGATAACGAGGAAAGAATGACAAACTTTAATTAAACACAATAATTGATACAATTATGTCGCGGTATTCTTCAGAAATGGAAATATTTAAAATAGCAATATGATGAGAATGCTTTTTAAAATGTCCAAAATGCAAAACATATGTAACACATTAACATGTTATTTACAAGTTTAAAACAGGTCGAATTAATACAGCAAAGTTCGGACCTACCTAACTTCATAACCACAGGCAAAGTTCGGACCTACCTTACTTCATAACCACAGCAAAGTTCGGACCTACCTTACTTCATAACCACAGCAAAGTTCGGACCTACCTTACTTCATAACCACAGCAAAGTTTGGAACTACCTAACTTCATAACCACAGCAAATTCGGACCTACCTAACTTCATAACCACAGCAAATTCGGACCTACCTAACTTCATAACCACAGCAAAGTTCGGACCTACCTAACTTCATAACCACAGCAAATTCGGACCTACCTAACTTCATAACCACAGCAAAGTTCGGACCTACCTAACTTCATAACCACAGCAAAGTTTTGGAACTATCTTACTTCATAACCACAGCAAAGTTCGGACCTACCTTACTTCATAACCACAGCAAAGTTCGGACCTACCTTACTTCATAACCACAGCAAAGTTCGGACCTACCTAACTTCATAACCACAGCAAAGTTCGGACCTACCTAACTTCATAACCACAGCAAAGTTCGGACCTACCTAACTTCATAACCACAGCAAATTCGGACCTACCTAACTTCATAACCACAGCAAAGTTCGGACCTACCTAGCTTCATAACCACAGCAAAGTTTGGACCTACCTTACTTCATAACCACAGCAAAGTTCGGACCTACCTTACTTCATAACCACAGCAAAGTTCGGACCTACCTTACTTCATAACCACAGCAAAGTTTGGAACTACCTAACTTCATAACCACAGCAAATTCGGACCTACCTAACTTCATAACCACAGCAAATTCGGACCTACCTAACTTTATAACCACAGCAAAGTTCGGACCTACCTAACTTCATAACCACAGCAAAGTTCGGACCTACCTAACTTCATAACCACAGCAAAGTTCGGACCTACCTAACTTCATAACCACAGCAAAGTTTGGAACTATCTTACTTCATAACCACAGCAAAGTTCGGACCTACCTTACTTCATAACCACAGCAAAGTTCGGACCTATCTTACTTCAGAACCACAGCAAAGTTCGGACCTACCTTACTTCATAACCACAGCAAAGTTCGGAACTATCTAACTTCATAACCACAGCAAATTCGGACCTACCTAACTTCATAACCACAGCAAATTCGGACCTACCTAACTTCATAACCACTGCAAAGTTCGGACCTACCTAACTTCATAACCACAGCAAAGTTCGGACCTACCTAACTTCATAACCACAGCAAAGTTCGGACCTACCTAACTTCATAACCACAGCAAAGTTCGGACCTACCTTACTTCATAACCACAGCAAAGTTCGGACCTACCTTACTTCATAACCACAGCAAAGTTCGGACCTACCTTACTTCATAACCACAGCAAAGTTCGGACCTACCTTACTTCATAACCACAGCAAAGTTCGGACCTACCTTACTTCATAACCACAGCAAAGTTTGGAACTATCTTACTTCATAACCACAGCAAAGTTCGGACCTACTTTACTTCATAACCACAGCAAAGTTCGGACCTACCTAACTTCATAACCACAGCAAAGTTCGGACCTACCTAACTTCATAACCACAGCAAAGTTTGGAACTATCTTACTTCATAACCACTGCAAAGTTCGGACCTACCTTACTTCATAACCACAGCAAAGTTCGGACCTACCTAACTTCATAACCACAGCAAAGTTCGGACCTACCTAACTTCATAACCACAGCAAAGTTCGGACCTACCTAACTTCATAACCACAGCAAAGTTTGGAACTATCTTACTTTATAACCACAACAAAGGTCGGACCTACCTTACTTCATAACCACAGCAAAGTTCGGACCTACCTTACTTCATAACCACAGCAAAGTTCGGACCTACCTTACTTCATAACCACAGCAAAGTTTGGAACTACCTAACTTCATAACCACAGCAAATTCGGACCTACCTAACTTCATAACCACAGCAAATTCGGACCTACCTAACTTCATAACCACAGCAAAGTTCGGACCTACCTAACTTCATAACCACAGCAAAGTTCGGACCTACCTAACTTCATAACCACAGCAAAGTTCGGACCTCCTACCTAACTTCATAACCACAGCAAAGTTCGGACCTACCTAACTTCATAACCACAGCAAAGTTCGGACCTACCTAACTTCATAACCACAGCAAAGTTCGGACCTACCTAACTTCATAACCACAGCAAAGTTCGGACCTACCTAACTTCATAACCACAGCAAAGTTCGGAACTATCTTACTTCATAACCACAGCAAAGTTCGGACCTACCTAACTTCATAACCACAGCAAAGTTCGGACCTACCTAACTTCATAACCACAGCAAAGTATGGAACTATCTTACTTCATAACCACCGAAAAGCAAATAAACAAGTAGTGTACAAATATAGCTTTCTGATGAGCTTGATATTAAAAGTAAGTTGTTTAAAGATCGAGCATGAAAATACCCCTAATTGAATTTGCGTAAAATTAATTAAGAGTTGGTATCTCTTAATTCGACGCTCAAGTTTTGGGGTTTGGCCCGGCTGGTAAAAGCCGTTTATATTGTGTCTATAGAAGTTGGATGCTCAAAATATGTAAGTCATATATAAACCTCGTCGTTAGTAGGTTTAGAAACGGTGTACATAAATTGTAAAATGTGGTTGTTGTTGGCGGGATAGCTACTTTGTGAATTGGTATTATCCACGATGAGCAGAACAGTTTTAGCTCTCTTTTTCACCCTGCAGATTGTGAAGCCTATGACGACCTTAACCTAAATCACGAAAGCATAGTAGCGTTATGTGTGTCTTCAGTCAAATCGTACCATTAACTATGTATTCTCGTGTTGCTCTAACTTTTGCCAAGACCTTGAGTCGTTGAGTACTTACTTTGTGACTTTCCAGGCTTTTTATACCCACGTTTTTGAAAACAAAAACAGGGTATATTAAAATCGCTTCAAACTTAGGGTATGACTTCAACATATGATGACGGCGTGCAAGAGCAACATTAGTTTTGGCTCCATACCCAGGTTTGGCCCTCGGTTGTAAGAGCGTCAAAAGGTCCAATATACAGACAATTTCAGTGTCATTTTTCTAAAAAAAGAATTTAACTTGGCAAATATACAAGTATACTCCCCTGAAAATAAGAAGCATATCAAACAATTTCAGTGTTTCCACCTTAGAGGTGGGGTAATGGGGCTGGGTCGGGGTCAGGGTTCGGGTGGAGCGAGAGAGGTAAATTCAGTCAAATATCTATTGTTCTTTCACAATAAAATGTAATGATTTTGGGAATATCAGTATAATTTGCTCCAGAGTCACAATGGGCCTCTGGGATAGGGATCAAAAGTTCAAATACACAAATACCCTAAAAAACATAATCTTTACAGTGTCATACATGTATACAGAAAAGCATACATAGTACTATTTCTAATCTGAGTATCAAATAACGATCAAAATAATTACTTGTAAAATGGATACATGGTTAAAGGGAATTGACCCGTGTAAAGAAAATGGGGGTATTTGCGATGGCGCGCAGTCGAATTCGTTCTAGTGTTGTTTTGTGTTCATACATATGCTCATATTTGTGTTTTACTATTAATGCTATTAATTACTATTAATGCTATTAATTACTATTTTAATGCTATAATGCTATAAATTACTATTAATGTTATTAATTATTACTAATGCTATTAATTACTATTAATGCTATTACTGTTACTATTTGACTATTAATGTTGCCTAGTTTGTTTGAATTTTCGTCGTTGGTTGCCGGGGTAGAATACAACCACTGCAAATCCCGCTACAGTCAGAGGGGTAGGCCCCTACTTCATGTTCATTTGTATCATGTTCATTCAAGGTCTTCATCATGACACTGCGTATGGAAACGTGAAAACGGAGCTCCATCGTATATGGAGTGTTTACTATAGAATTGTTTTCAGTAACTCTACAGTTCTGCTCGGGGCCCATTCTCTATATTTTATCTTGATGTAAATGGAGGATGAGCCTGGCATTTCATTCCTGTAAGGAGCCATATACCCTTTCATGTGTTGGTGCGCCGTAAAACCCAATTCAATTCAATTGTTTTAATTTGTTAGAAGATAAAGGCTGACTGAGAGGTCTTTATTTAAACTGCCCAGTTTAATTGGGATGATATTAGGGTGTAAATCCCCAACGGCCTTTTTGCCACTAAACTATCCTAACGCGGTATCCATGTTTTCAACCCTGTCAATTTTGACATAAAAAATTTGATTACAAAAGAAAATGCAGAAATTAAGTAAAATATGACATCCTAAAGTTAAGTTTTGGTTTGAATGCTGTCATTTTATAGTTGAATAAGATGGAACAGCGTGGATTTTAATGTGTATACATCATTTTAAGGGTTAAATTGACCGAACATATTGGAACAGACTAGACGAGTTAATTTCGAGCTTTCAGTTAATGTTCTTCCTTGAGGAGACCTTATTTCTAGATGTAAAACGTAATCGTTAAACGCTGACTGTTTGAACCCAAGTGTTTACCATGGCTTGGAAGATGTTTTGGCATATTGAAAATACATGTTTCATAGTACTAAACACTACAAAATAAAATGTTATCATTGTCGACATTTTGTGAAAGATGTTTTAACTATGCAAGAAATGGTTGGAAACGGAATGAGGTATAGTTAGAATGTATTTGTTGTTCTTTGGATTTTTTTAAATCCCGGGCTAAAGAAAATATATGGTAAAAAAACATGTTCACATTTTCGTGATGATAACAAATAATGTGAACAAACAAATATACATTTAGCAACAAGCGAACATCACCATGGGAATCAGATATCAAATATACAAATGACGGCTAATATTAATGACACTATTCCAGAACATGTACAATGGAACGGTTTTCACTATTCAAAATTTTCACAAAAAGAGGTGCTGATCGCCCAACCAAGAAGTTAAATATAGTATAATCAAATTAAATTGAATATCATATTGGTTAAGAGACTTGTGCTAACTGAATCTGGTAGACTCTCGAAGCTGGGGTCACTGAGCGTACGGTATGGAAAATCAGATATAAAAATCGAACAGGAAATGTAGCATTCAAGGACCACAGTCAACCACAAACACGCACAGAAGCAAGCAACAAATACAAAAATGAATAAAAGGCAATATATGACATATCAAATATATAAGAGTTGACAATAGGGCTACCGCATTGTAACGGTCAGCGGTAAAAAGGCAGCTGGGGGTTTAAACCAGGTTCTAGGGTGCACCAAACCTCACTCTTACCCTATTGTCATCCCAATAAAACGGTACAGTGTAAGTAAAGATATCCCCGCTAGGTTAAATTCTCTAACCAACAAGGCAGCGAGTAATAGGTAATATAAGTATAACACATGCATGCTCATGTATATATAATATTATAAAGCCTAGAAAGCCACAAAGCAAGTACTCAGTGACTTGGCAGAAGCCATGGCAAGAAGAGATCAAACCGTAAAAGACAGGGTTTAAGACAAACATCAAACTCTACCGTCCGTTGAGGATTTAGACGTCGTCATAAAATGATGGTCCACACTCTTTGTTTCAATGTCTCGCAAAGGAAATGGGTTCTGTGCCACTCCAATGGTAGTAATTGTGCAGGTTATGTTGCAGAAATTTACTTTAAGGACAAGAAAGTCATTTGCTTAATTGATTCCTTAATCTCAAATAGTATGTCTCTTGTCGAGGAAAGTGTTCATACGAAGTCTCTCAATCGTATAAAATACCGCAATCAGACACACGTTAAATCTATTGTTAGCAACGTTTTTCGTTCGTATGACGAAAACAAAAGAAATAATTATAATAACGCGTTATAAGTGGTCAAAATCCTGTAATTTGACTTCTGAATATAGCATATCCATATTTCGCGCCTTATCCTACACGTCCATGGAAACATCTTAATCAAACTTTAAACAAAGAAAAATCTCAAACGTTTAAAGGAAATTTAATAATTTCAAGAAAAGTAATCGACATTAAAGTGCCAAAAGTGTCAAAAGCCATAACAATTTAAATGCCAAGAAACCAATAATTAGACTAAGATAGACAAAACATATGCTAGTGTGTGGGGCCCAAGTTTCAGACAATGTTTTCAGCATTTACATTATATTATATATCATTATAATTGACATTTTCAGTGGTAAATAAAAAATATCTTGGGTTTTAAAAATCGGTTAAAACATTAATATTTTAACGCCAAATATATTGTTGATTTCCAATGTAAACGTATTATTGATGGTGCAGAAAAATCTGAAAATCTCAAGTAACTTTATCTTTAGCCAACACTTAAACCCTATTGTTGAATATGAATTTCAAACTTAAATGTTCCTACATTTTGATTCAGTATAAAATTGCATTGCATTGAAAATGCCCTATTTAAATATCTTAAAAACATCATATAATGCATCTTATTTGTTTTTTCCCTACCGATTTCGAAACATAATGTAGTTTGTCTTTAACACTAAAACTGCCTGCGTCACTAATATATTCGTATAACTTATTACATACTACTTAAATTGTGTCTGAAACGTCAAAGAAATATTGTGTCATGCGTTCTAAACAGTAATTTATGTGATGAATGGAAACAAATGAATCGTTGAGCTTTAAATTTGTAACATATTATTAGCGTTAATATTATTTACCTTTTATGTAAATCCTCTCAGGCCGCTGCTATGTAAATGCACGAGTGTCAGGGGCGTAGAAACTGTTGCAAATGAATTCACAGTATTTCAGGTAAAGAACATGACTAAACAAAAGCTGCAAGCCATTACAGGATAATTATATAACAACGAGTCACATCTGCTGGTGCAACTTGGTTAACCTCAGGCCACGGTTGTGGTTTCCCGGAAATAAAAAACTACCATATAATGTATACATAAGTTAAGTATTACATTCCATTAGGCAAGTAGCTAAAGGGAAACAAACATAGAAAAAAAAGATTGGCAGTACAAATGCACTGTACTCAAAACTAGCACGCTATAGAGTTTCAATCATGATATCAAGAGACAAACTCCTTAATTAATAAATACTGAAAGGGGAATCCCTTGGAAACAACGAATACAAACGAGATATAAAAGTAGCAGACTCTGTTTTATTGAGTCTGTTCATGAGAGGTAATGTAAAATGCAACACCTCTCACGCCTCCTAGCACCGGCTTAAGCGATATTCTACTTTAACGCGACAAAGATTGGGCTTGATGATCTCAAAGGACCAGTAGGTAATAACACTACTGATTTAACACTACTGATTTGTAGTCGGGGCAACTTTTTACGGCCCGCCACACAGCATTAAACAAACGCTAGTGTGAATGATAATAAATACTGAAAAGGGGATCCATTGAAAGCAACAAACACAAACAAGAGGTAAAAGTAGCAGACTCGATTTTCTTGAGTCTGTTCATGAGATTTAATGTAAGTTCAACACCTCTCACGCATCAAGCCACAAATATTGGGTTTGATCATCACAAAGGAACAGTAAGTAATAAGTAAGTTTGTTAATAAAACTATTTGTTTAATAGTGTAAGTTTGCAGAAGTCCTCCAATATGTATATAATATGCAACTGTATGTTATTTATTTAAGAATTGATTTTCAGATTGTCGGCTTGTTCCCAATTAAATTCCACTTTGTTAACTTCGCTCTTCGGGGTATAGAATTTTATTAGATACTGAGACCATACGCCGCTGGACATGGAATAATGGCAGTAAATATGGCATGTCCACCGCCGTATACATGCCATCTTCGGGATGGTTAAAATTCTGTACTATTGATTTTATGAATATTGAGTTCTGCTTAACCCGGGGCTAGGGGCGTGAACGGTAGCAAGCATATTTCTCTACCGTTCATGAACAGTCTCAATCAAACCGAGACTGCAATATTTGTATTTATCGTGTTCGGCCGTTTCCATAGGTCCACTATCATATTCTTTTGTGTGCGGTTTTGAACGCCGGTAGTGAATGGTAAATTCCACGAAGGTTTAATTACACTAAATAAGCTGCATGTGTTCGCCTTGTGCATTTTAAAATAGTTCTGTATTAAAGCGTGCTAATATCTTTTTTCTTTAAAAGCTTTTTTAGTGAAGTTTCCTGTTGTTGTTTTTTTACTGTAACTGTATTCTGTTGTTGATCTTTGAAAATGCTGCTCATTATGTTTTAGACTTTTTTTTATATAAATTTCAGAATTGAAAGTAGACAGTGTATGACATTGCAAGGGGTAAAAATAACGTTGACATTTGACCCGGTGTTAGTATACAGCTAAAGAAATGTTTCTTAGAAGATATTCAACCCCCTATTTCCTTGTTGATGTTTGATAGCAGACATGTTCAGTTGCATGATAAAGTAAATTTCCCGGAATTCTAACCAGGTTTGAGATTTTAACAGGTGGTCAACATTCTATTTTTACTATGGAAGGGGCATGAAGACTCATTTACGCTATTATAACCTAAAGCACGCTGTGTGGTAGATTTGCCAATCACTACCGGTTTTCAAAATGGTAAAAACGCCGAAAATTTGCGAATAATTCTATTATTTACATTATTTTCCCGTTATTATAGTACCAACAATAACCTGCCTTGTGAGGTTGGTAATGATGGATACGTGCAAGAAAGATAAATATCGTCAGTGTAATTTCATATGAGGTTTAATCGAAATTAGGCGATATTTCTTTTCAACAGAAAGTATCAAGTGAATGTAATTATAATGCAGTATATAATGCAATGTATAATATAACCCAGTTTTACAATGCTGTCATTTACATTTTTTGCTTCCAAAGGATCTCCCTTATCAGTTTTTATAAACATTTAACCTAGCGTTCATTTAGTGCAGTGTGGTCTTCCTGTGCTACGAATCAGTAGTGTGTTTTTACTAGTCCTTTAGGATCAGCGAGCCCAATATAGGTGGCTTTTACCTCTCATGAACAGATTCAATTAAACCGAGTCTGCTATTTTATTTTATTCTCTTGGTTGTATTTGTTGCTTCTATAGCATCTCCTTTATCAGTATTTATTCTAATGGCAATACTGCTGAGCAAAGTAACCTACTTTAGTTATATTGTTAAAAAAGGGTACAACTGCGCAATAAGGAAACATCGTTGCCAAACAAAAACAATTCTTAGATTGTGTTGACTAATCGCTTTATTTATAATATATAATGCAAATATAAATAGCACTAATGATAATAATCGTGAAAAAAATATGGCATTCGTGACTAGAGTAGGAAAAGCTAAATTTATACATGTAAGTTGCTATAAAATGCTTCTTGTAAATGAGAAAAAGACAACACAGAAGGTACAATTAACAACAGAAAAGCTATTAAAAATATAAAATATTATATACTTCTTTTTTCTTTTCTTTTTTGAGTGGGGAGGGGTCTTTTCTCGAATAATCTTAGTTAATTTATTTGTGTTTAAGTCAACGTCATTTTCAGCACATATTAGGCTATGTATGCGAATTTTAGTGATGGGTGCAGAAAACCCTCTTATTCCAGGGTAGAACCAGTACGTTTTACCTACCGCCATCTGTAAGAATCGACACTTAACGTCGATAATACAAACATGATTGTTCTAACAAGAAGCATGATAAAGATATATATATATATTTTTAAATCGATTAAATATTTAATATTTTTCAATTTATGCACCGGTTTAGTTTAAACAATATGTTTTCCTTCCGTCTATATAGACATGCTATATCAAAACATAAAAAAACGGTTATTTCCGTCATAAATAAGTAATAAAAGTTTAGCTTTTCTTCGTGACATCATGATAGCACATACATACATACATTGTCTTGTAGGACACTGTTCACTAAATCATTTGATCTTTGGATCTCTTAAAGTAATTGCCAATGTTTCCCAGATCCATAAAATGAGTTACTATTTCCCCCAAAACTCTGGAGGAACTCACTGGAATGGCATCTTAAACCATCGCCTTCGATGCGGCGTCTTTTAAAATAACAACTGAATGAAATCCAGTTTTTATCTATTAAAATGTGTTTTATAAAGAAACCTTGAATTGCTAACCCCCACTAGGCACATATAAATGAATTTACAAAATTTCAATTCAAAATCTCTATTCAGAATATTTCTGCTATTCAAAACATTGCCAATGACTCGAAGGCATGTTTATATTTAAAAATATAAACGTATCACTTTCTTCCGTATGACCCCTTTTTCGATCGTCCTGAAACATTCCGTCTACTACCGCCACGTGATCCGCCGTCCCGTGCTCTACCAGAACTTGCTCCACGTGCGACTCCTCCTGTCCAATCACCATCGGAGACCACACCTGACAAGGACCTTGTCAAGCCATTAATAAACATATGTTTATCAATATTTCCGTTTCTATCTAATGCACCGAGTGATCTCGCAACACCCTTTAAGTCAGCGATGTTCATCGCTGATGGACCCTGTAAAGAACCAATCAGTCGTCGAGCAAGAACATCAATATTAACATTACCGTTAGAGTCTATGGCATAGAACCTGTTACCAAGACGTTTTATATCTGCTGGATGTAGAGAACCAGAACCAACTTGTGCAATCAAATGAAAGATTTCCATCGCTGGCATCCGCATGTTAAATGTTCCACTCCTCGTATTATGTTGAAAACGTCCTGTCACTTTTGCGTTCAAGTTAACGTTATCGTTTGTGGAAGCACCACTTTTTCTGCCGTTACCGGATGCCCAATTCCCTTCACTCCAGGCCCTTTGCAAATTACGACGTCCTAGGCGAGTGTCACCTCTACCACCTCGAGATATCCAACTACCTTGACCCAAACCACTTTGACCACCAAACTGACTACGTGCCTTGTTTCTATGATTTTCTCTGACTTGATTTGCATTGACGAAACCTTTACCCCATGACTGCATTTTATCGGTAAACTGACTAGAACCACCCAAACCGCGTGTTCTAGAATCAGTATCAATTAAATTTTTGATTGACCCTACTTCTCCAAGCGGAGTAAACGAACCAGGTTTTCCAGTTTTGTACGTCGGGCCCCAGTTTGCCATACCACCTTTCGCATCACCAAGACCCCATTTGGAACGTCCTTGTCGCCTATTACTTCTGACTGATACTGACTCTTCATCATAAAATCCTCCAGAAGAAGAAGCGTTCGCAGCCGCCGAACTTGATCCCTGGTATCCAAACTGTGATGTCCTTCCAATACCCAGCATATGAGCTTGATCAATCAAGGTGGATAACTCATCTATGTCCAGGTCACCACCTTCTCCACCCATGAGGAGTCCCCATAATTGCCAGTCACGGATAAAATCTTCCTTGGAATATTTGTTATGAAAAGCTCTGGTGTTGTTAAATAAGCTAGATTGGTTGTTTTTCTTCCAAGATGTTGAGGATATGTTAAATGAACCCGACTGGTCTGATTTACCCCACCCAGAGCTCGACTTCCACCAGTCACTGCCAGCAGATGGAAACCCGCAACGATTACTACAATCTAACCAGGTCTCATAGTTGTTGCTGTTACCGCCGCACCCACCATAAACAAACGGTCTGCACCAACCGTCAGCGGGACTGAAAAACCATCTACGGAAGTGACCGCGGCATGGACCGGTTTCCTTTGGTGTTGCGCATGTGCAGGTTCTATGGCATCTGGAAAGGGAGGTAAATCTGTTCCAATTTCCACCACATCCCCCATATGCAAATCTCTCACACTGACCGGTTTTTATGTTGAAGAAATAATTCCATCTGAAATTTCGACATGTTCCTGGTGCCGAATCTAGCAAACATCCTGTGAAGATAAATCGCAAACGATAGTTCACAGCCGAGTTTTAAAAAATGATTTTTAAATGGATGTGGTGATAATAAAGGAAATACAAATTGCAAATCAGATGACCGAGACACTGGTTAACGGTTATTCAACAATAAATGAAAAACTAAAAATATATGCAATAGCATTATTATCATTATAAGAAAATAAAGAAGTACATGGATTGATGCCTTAATTCATGCCTTTTTGTATTTAAATTAATATGGAGTATTTGAATCTAAATTGTTCACTCAACCAACAAGATAAGATCATACTCTATTTGTTTTGTAGAATGTCCATTTCATCTGTCTACCATACTCTAACTTCCGATAACTGGTAGCATTTTCACTGACATTTCCTTTGTATTTGCATAGTTGTAAATCATTTAAATGAAAATAAAAATATCTGGTGTGCGCTAACTACCGGTTATCGGAAGTATCTGTTACTTAGAGTACAACAATCATTTTGACGGGTGTTATTTTCAATTATAAATGTGCAAATACAAAGGACATATCAGCGACCATGCTACAAATAATAATGCATCTGTTTGTTAGATTAGATGTTGTGTTGAAAAAAAAGCACGATTTCCGTGAATCCCTTTAAGGGCATATTTAATGCATTAAAATGAATATCCTGGCAATATTCACTTACGTTGAGGTACGTAGGACACGGATGTTTCCTTGATGTTGATGTCTCCATTAGATCTCGATGACACGCTATGATGACAAGAGATGCTGTAGGCGATGAATATGGCCGACCAGGTAAACATCGTCCAGCAACTTAAACACACATTAACATGATTTAAAATGACATGAACAACAACTATAGGTAAATATCGAATTAAGCTTTATTTGTGTTATCGTTTAAGTTAAGCATTATGTCACAATATGACAATGGTTTCATTGCATGCTTCCAGAAATGACTCATCAGTTACACTTAAACTCGTTTTAATTTTTAACTCTCTTTTTTTTTATCGCCATTCTATTGGTCTGGGTAGCTATACGAACTACGGCGTAGTTTTGTTGTTAAATTATACATATTAGTTCATGTTGGGGTTCATATTGCAAGCAGTTGGTTGTACATATAGTATAAGTACTTAAAAAATAAAACAATAATATTTATGATAGCCATAAATCATATTATAATAATTGATTGATGAATTTTAAAAAGAAATTAGCCAAGTTGTCGAATTTTCGAATTTCGAATCATAGTGCCGTTTTTCGTTTAGTGCAGCGTCTCCGTGGCCGAATGATTAACGACGTTGCGTTGTAAATCTTCGTCTCTCACCGCTGAGGGTTCCAATCCCACTGGGAGCTGGACTTGTAAATGAGGAAGTGTCGATTCTTACGTATGGCGGGAGGACTACAGTACTGGTTCTACACAGGAAATGTGGGTGGTCTGCCTACACCACAAACAAATCGACCGCCATATATAACCTTACTTGTGTTGAAAATGACGTAAAATACCATACAAACAAACAAATATGCATATTGAATATGCAACTGAAACACAAATACATGATGTTTTATTTGTATTTAGAGTCACATCTACAATTCGTCTAGATCGCCTCGGAGTCCAATCCATTTAAAGGTAAAATACGGTTTATTTTTCAGATTTCAAATTTCAAAACTGCTCCGAATCAGTAGTGTTATTTTTACTGGTCCTTTGGGACCAACGAGACCAATATAGGTGGTTTTGAAATAGAATACCGCTTAAGCCGGTGCTAGGAGGCGTGAGAGGTGTTGCTTCTTTCATTACCTCTCATGAACAGACTCAATAAAACTGAGTCTGCTGCTTTATTCTCTTAATTGTGTTTGTTGCTCCCAAAGGATCACCTTTATCAGTATTTATTAACATTCACACTAGCGTTCGTTTAGTGCGGTGTGGCGGCTGTAAAAAGTCTCCCCGTGCTACGAATCAGTAGTGTTATTTTTACTGGTCCTTTGGAACCAACGAGCCCAATATAGGTGGTTTAGAACTAAAATACCGCTTAAGCCGGTGCTAGGGGGCGTGAGAGATGTTGCTTCTTTCATTACTTCTCATGAACAGACTCAATAAAACCGAGTCTGCTGCTTTATTCTCTTATTTTGTGTTGCTCCCAAAGGATCACCTTTATCAGTATTTATAAGAAATTCCTTGCGATACAGTCTGTGCTCTCTCCTACTCTTAAAAGGCTAATTCAGTACAACTCAAACTGACAGTCCCAATACATGGATCGGTGTTAAAGGACTGACGGCGATCTGGAGAATAATGGGTGTCGGTCCAAACACGAATAAAACAATCATAATGTGCTTCAGTTGCATGTTCAATATACAAATATGTATATGTACTAAAATAGGTCTCATGACCCGTACGATTTAATTAGTGTTAATGAAATAGTTTGGTCTTGAAAACTAATCTACTCGGCTGTTGTGTAAGCAATGTAAACGTCACTTAATATGTATGATTTAGAAACAAAAATAAGCCGATTCGTGGTGTTTACGTGACCAAACATTTTCATGTTAAACAATAATGTATGAAAAATAGAATCTACAAAATTAAATACATTGATATAGCATCATAATAGTATTTACCTTTTTAATAGTCCTATAGGATACTACAGCGTAAATCCACACGTTTCAGCTAAAAAGACGCCGGAACAAATGAATACATTTCATTTCCAAAAAAAGGATATGACTAAAGAAGGGCTGCAAGCAATTAGAGGGTAATTAATAACAACACATAACAATTAACTCAGTTAACATTTGACCGTGTTTATGGATGCTGAAAATAACGACCTGCGGGTAAAATATACTTAATTGTTCGTAAATATTGTTGTTGCAAAACGTCTTCTACTTTGATTATAATCTTAAAGGAGTGGACAGATATGCGATAAAAGAACATAAAAAACACAAGTTTATATAAGCAAAACAAATGGCATATATATCCAGAGATCGATCCCGGCCTAAACAGTTTTTGGATCAAATTTCTAAATACGGATATTTTCCTCCTGACTTGTATTCGGATGACTTAAAACAAAGATTCCCAAATGCAATCAATATTCACTATAAACCATGCAGGCAGATTACACACAATCAAGTAGGCTCACCCATGTGCTTCCTCAATCGGAAATGAAGCAGATTTACAGATTGCTACGAGTTATTATTTACCGGTCCTCGGGGGTCTGCGAGCCCAACATGTGTGGCTTCAAATTATAATACCGCTCAGGGCCGGTGCTGGGTGTGAGGGAGGTGTGTCACAGTATATTTCCTCTCATAAAACCAAGTATGCTGTATGTGTGGCCTCTGTCAAAAGTCGCCCTAATACAAATCCGTAAGTGTTATTAATCACTGGTCATTTGGGATCACCAAGCCCAATCGGTGTGGTTTTAAAGTTTAATGCCATTTAAGCCGGTGCTAGTGGGCAGGAGAGGTGTTGCATCTTAACTTAGTTCTCATGAGGAGTCTCAATAATACGAGGCAGCTACTTTTCTCTCTTGTTGTGTTCGGTGCTTTTAAGGGATCCCCTTTTTATTTGTTATTAGAATAACAACCACGAGTACGTGCACAACCGAGAGATAGAGGACATCGTTTGTCGCTATCAGTAGACCCCAGTATATTATAAACAATAAGGGTCTGCGGAAAAAATGTCATAACCAGAGGCGACCACATGAACTAGATAATATAAACAATGCTATAAGTGGTAAGTGTTTTGTGAACTGTTGCTAACTGCGCTGGAACAAACAGAACGTTTACTTCCACAAAGTGTGTACATTAACTGTTTACCTGATACGGTTTTCGCAGTTTTACGACCCCTTTATGTGTGCGATTCTCTCTTTACTTCTGAATATGTAAAGTGCATGCTCTTTTTGTTTACAATACAGATTTAGGTGATGTCGAACAGTGAAAGTTTCACTATCTGTTTGACCATTTTATGTATTTTTTGGAAAGTCAACATAATTGAACAAAACAATAACGTATGCTTGTAATGTATGGACACTTTGAAGAAAAACATCGTCATGATATGCATACAAGTTTCAAGTATCTGAGGCGTTGATGCGTTAAGAGTAAAACCAAAATAAGTTATGATGCGATAACGGTGGATACATACATATGGAACATATGGAACATTTCAACACATTTTTGTTACCCCTCAGAGTGTTGAGCGTATTGATTTTTATTTATTCTTTGGTGTTTTTACTGGTCCTTTGCGATCATCTTTGGGTTCCTCAAGCTCAACCTTTGTGGCTTTAAAGTAGAATACCGCTTAAGCCGGTGCTAACATACGTGAGAGATGGTGCACCTTATATTACCTCTCAGGAACACTCAGTAAAACCGCGTTTGTTTAGTACTGAATGGTGACTTCAAATATGTGGTGGTATTACATTGGTCCTTTGGAATCAACAAGCCAAATATATTTAAAGTAAAATGCCTTTGAAGTTGATGCTAGGAGGCGTGAAAGGTGTTGCACATTTTAATTACCTCTCATGACCAGACACAATAAAACCGAATATGCTACTTTTCTCTATGCTATGTGTGTGTTGCTTCCAAGAGATCATCTTTTTCATTATTTTTAATGCGACTGGTAAGGCAAACCATGGAAAATACTTAAAATACATATGCATTCAAATGTAGTTGTGTACATGGTGTGGGTACCATTTAAGAAATGATTCGCAAATATCAATGGTATAATTATCATTCACTACCTTCTTTTAAAAATCGCATCAGAGCGAAAATTTGCAAATATTTTTTCTACTTACATTGTTTTCCAGAGTGCCTTGGGAAATTGATAAATTGAGACAATTACAATCAGTGTGTTTTCAGACAGTGAAATAGCCGTATTTGTTCTATTGAGACACATTGGATGAGTAAGCAGGAGATACGCCTCCTTGGAAAGTGATGTCTATTCGAAATTAAACGCTGTTTTGTTTTAGGTTTTTTTGGTGTGTTTTTTTCTCAACAGAAAGTATTGAGTGAATATAAATATACAGAGAGAGTGCGTTCAGAGTATATTTTATTTGAAAACCAAAACCCCACGTGATACATTACCTGCCTTGCAGGTATACTAATGAGTATAAAGTGATGACACAATGAAATATTGTGTTACTCGAACCATGAAATTAGAAGTTAAACAGTTAACAGCGAAAGTTAAGAATAATTAGGAGCGTTGACATCACTGTGTTTAAAATTACACGATTGGTTGCTCTAACGTAACATACTGTGTTACATTCCTATAAAGGCGTATATTCTTTAAGACATTAACTGCAATTGCTCAGTAGTCACGGGATTGGTTTGTCACGATTGCTAGTTAATAAAAAAGACAAGACACTCGTTAAGGTTTATTAGTCGTGACGTCCGTAGGGCTCGCATTTGTAAACAGTCATCCGGTGGTGTTTAAGACCGAGGTCCCCACATGCAATCAATTACATAATATACCACACACACACATACAATAGTTCGGACTTCACTGTGCCCTGACAGTACTTCACTGTGCCCTGACAGGGGGCGGGACTGTCAGCCTTGTAGTAGCTATCCCGCCAACAACAGTCACATTTTACAAAATATATACACTATTTCTAAATCTACTGACGACAAGGTATATATATAACTTACATAGTTTGAGAATCCAAACTATATAGACACCATAAAAACGGCTTTAACCAGCCAGGCTAGACCCTAAAACTGGAGTGTCGAATTAAGAGTTACCTCATCGTCGGATACCCTCGTGTGATTTGTTTCGGAATGGAGTATAACGTAATCAGTCAAACGTGGGTTTCGACGATAGAGTTACCTAGGCTACTCATAATTCATTTTACGCATATTCAGTCATGGGTATTTTAAAAACCTTTATTTTAATAAATTTAATGAATCTTTACTTTTAAACGACACATAAACATTACTATATGACTTGAACACCTGGATTGAGTTTTGATTTACGGTATTGGGTAATTTTCCTATTATTTGGCGGGATAATTACTTTAATAATACTCAGACAACATTCATAAACTGACGGTGTGTGTGTGTGTGTGTGTGTGTGTGTGTTTGTGTGTGTGTGTGTTTTCCCAATAAGTTAAAGCTGTTGACCATATACTTGCATCGCATTTTGATTATCTTTGTGTGCGTGTCTTTCTTTGTAATTTAAGACACATGTGCTTAATATGCTTTGGATAGGAAGAAGACGTGACGTTAGCCTCCTTGTTATTGGTGCCAAGCGAACTGGTGTTAGAAGAGAACGACGATCAAGATCTCATAATATCGCATCCTCTATATAAAAAACACAAACGACTAGTTCGATCAATAGACGTCACAGGATGTTGCTGTGGGGAGCATAGTCAGACGACACAAAGAGTAGGATCCAAGGTTTAAATTATACAACCATTTCCAGGCCAGTTGATGTCAATAAACGCAATATCAAAACTCCTTGCTGTTACAATGTCAGTTGTTTTGTATTACAGGAGCTGTTGGTATTACAGTATCAGCCGAAACGTTTTACTTTATCGGTCGAAAAAAATATTATTACGTATCGGAGAAAAGGTGTTACAATATTGGTTGGATTTTTTTTTTATTTTTACATTATCGTCGATTATTTTTTTTACAATATCGGTCAGGAATTTTATTACATTATCGGTGAATTTTATTACGGTATCGGTCGATGTTACGTTATCAGTTGTTTTTATTACAATATCGGTTGATGTTACGTTATACGTATTTTATTATATTATCGGTCGTAAAAATTCAGAATGACCATCACAACAATACTATAAGCGAAATCTACACAGAGCAGCAGCGACACATCATAGTACAAGAAAAAAAATAACCACATACAACAAGGCACCCTCGAGGGCGTCGCCACACTCTAACGCGAAGTGATAGAGAGGGATTCTCCTCCGGCGGAGGGGGAGAAAACGTAACTTAGTTGCACAGACCGTAATAATAAGTATGTATCAGTGTATAACTATAGTCCATCATATCGCAAGTGTTTATTAACCTTTCCTGATGTATAACTACATTGTATCAAATTGAAATTAGGATTCCGTCTCCAAAAAAACGTTATCTCGATTATTTTAGATTTTAATTAGTTTGTATACTTGTCTGCACTAGTTATTGTGTAAAGCTTTTTAGGGTTTGAACTAGTATCAGCAAATATTGGTGATCTAGTGGTTACCATCTGGCCAAGAGCAAATAAGAGCCTGTATACGGTCCATGGTTCGAATCTTATCTGTACGATAATTGATGTTTTGGCGCACGTTAGCAAATATAATAAACTTGTTAAAGATGAATGGCCACCCTTTTTATAGCATTATCAATTAAACAATTTACTCTTAAACATCATATGAACATTTCTTGATAGCCCCAGAGAAACGTATATTGAAAACGGCTACTAAGTTGTATGTAAAAATCAGTATTATTTGCATGACGTAGATACTACTTTTACCACTGCGTGACTGCACGGGGAAATGAGGTAAATCTGAATTGTATAGCTGCACAACTATTGCCAGATAATTGATAAATATATTTACCTGTGGATTAATTTACCTGTTCAAAGTTTTCTACGTCATCAAATAAAATCTTATTCTCGCTTTTCACAAATAGTGCAATGTGTGAATTGTAAATATATATTGTTGTGTATTGATTCGATTTAAATATGCAACAAAACATGGCCGGAGAAGTTTAATCACTGATAATGTTTATGTAGGTTTTACTGTCCACGGTATGTTTATCTTCATAACTTAGATAGTAATTTGTAAATAATGTTTGTAATATTGCACTTGAATAATATTACACATGATCCCGAAAGTATGTGTCTTTTCAGGTTTTGATAAGATGCATGTAGCTTTGAAATTTTAATATCATATCTGGTTTTATATCGCTAAATATCAACACATTGATAAGTGACGTGTCGTTTTATTAGACACGTGTTATATAAACAAAATCGAATACTGTCGCAAGCGATGAAAAAGCTGTGTTTCTCGTTTAAGGCTACACAATCCTGATAAAATAATACAATTTCAGGTTTTTTTAAACATAGGAACGGATATAGGTGCAGTTCTTTACTGGATGTGTTGTATAGATTGTTTAGGCTGGTATATTGTCGTAGCGCATATCGAGGCACGTGATAAACGCTCGGTAACTTTGAAACTGTACCACCCAGCGATTACGACGAGTATATAAGCCTAAACTTTTATATAGCAATTTGCTCCGATATCCGATAACTACAGACTACGACTACGACAATTTTGAAGTTTCAGACAATATCATGAATATTCGACTCGATTTATTAATCCAGTATAATTTCTGCTTGCATATCATACATAAAATGTTGAGTTTTCATTTGTTCGTCTTTTTCAACCATAGGTTTAAAATATATTATTGGTGTAATGTAATCAACAGTTAATAATATGCAAAAGCAATTTGCTGTCTTATATCGACCGTCATATATAATATTACATGTGCTGAGAATGACGTAAAGCACCATACAAACAAACTATATATAACATTGCATGTGCTGAGAATGACGTAAAGCACCATACAAACAAACTATATATAACATTACATGTGCTGAGAATGACGTAAAGCACCATACAAACCAGTCATATCATTAATATTAATGATTGAACAAATGCAAGTTATGTAGAAAAACTAACCGGACGTCGCGACTTTTTCAAAAGATTACCATGTATCCCTTTAATATGAAGAGAAGTGACATTGACACTTGGTAACTGATATCATTCTCGAATGATATATAGGTAACCTTGGGCTGATATACTGGTAGACGTAACAATATCTAACCTGTCTGTCCATCACCGGTAATGAATACTGTACATCATCATTGTGTTAAATAAACAAACAACATTGCGTCGTGCACAATCATAATCTTTAAAAACAAACTATCCAGCCAAGTAACGACAAAAGTACACTACAAAACCGTTTATCAAAGCTATATCCAAGTATTCAGGTCATATAATAATGTATATGTCCTGGTTAAAATTATAGGTTTGTCGGATTCTTAAATTAGCCATGAATTGAATATGCGTAAAATCAGTTATGAGTTTGTAACTCTTAATTCGACACTCCAGTTTTCGGGTTTCGTCTGACTTGTTAAAGCCATTTAAATTGTGTCTGTAGAGTTTGCATTCTCAAAATATGTAAGTTTATCGTCAGTAGATTTAGAAACGGTTTACATATGTTGTAAGAGGCGTCTGTTGCTGGCGGGATAGTTACTTTGTCATCGCTGTACAGCATCCCAGCACCATCACCATAATCTAATACATAAATGTGCATGATATATCATTTTAACACCATTGAATTGTACATGAGCATTGTCGTTTGCAACCTACATCATCATTGCCTTTTTCATAAATACCATCGTGTCATACATCATCGTTGTCTTTTGATAAAAACAAAAGCATTTCGGACTAAATCATAATTTTTTTAACAATTTTGTTTTTTGATGTATTATCATTGCAAGCATCAAAGCATTTTAATAAATAACTGCATGATACACCAACTTAACACTATTGCATTGTACAGAATCATCGTATTTTTAGTAAATATAATTGTGTTTTACAGCACCCACGTCTTTTAATAAATAAAATTGCGACCTATTTTACCAGTGTCTTCTGATAGCTTGAATCATCATTTTCTTTAAAAAAAAAAATGGTGGTACATCACCAGTGTCTATCAAAACAACATAGTGGTACATCACCAGTGTCTATTAAAACAACATGATGGTACATCACCAGTGTCCATTAAAACAACATGATGGTACATCACCAGTGTCTATTAAAACAACATGATGGTACATCACCAGTGTCTATCAAAACAACATGGTGGTACATCACCAGTGTCTATTAAAACATCATGGTGGTAGTGTATATTAAAACAACATGGTGGTACATCACCAGTGTCTATTAAAACAACACGATGGTACATCACCAGTGGCTATTAAAACAACATGGTGGTACATCACCAATGTATATTAAAACAACATGATGGTACATCACCAGTGGCTATTAAAACAACATGGTGGTATATCACCAATGTCTATTGAAACAACATGATGGTACATCACCAGTGGTTATTGAAACAACATGGTGGTACATCACCAATGTCTATTAAAACAACATGATGGTATATCACCGGTGTCTATTAAAACAACATGATGGTACATCACCAATGTCTATAAAACAACATGATGGTACATCACCAGTGTCTATTAAAACGACATGATGGTACATCACCAATATATATTAAAACAACATGATGGTACATCACCAACGTCTATTAAACAACATGATGGTACATCACCAATATCTATTACAACAACATTATGGTACATCACCAATATATATTAAAACAACATGATGGTACATCACCAACGTCTATTAAACAACATGATGGTACATCACCAATATCTATTAAAACAACATGATGGTACATCACCAATATCTATTAAAACAACATGATGGTACATCACCAGTGGCTATTAAAACAACATGATGGTACATCACCAATATCTATTAAAACAACATGATGGTACATCACCAACGTCTATTAAACAACATGATGGTACATCACCAGTGGCTATTAAAACAACATGATGGTACATCACCAATATCTATTAAAACAACATGATGGTACATCACCAACGTCTATTAAACAACATGATGGTACATCACCAATATCTATTACAACAACATTATGGTACATCACCAATATATATTAAAACAACATGATGGTACATCACCAACGTCTATTAAACAACATGATGGTACATCACCAATATCTATTAAAACAACATGATGGTACATCACCAATATCTATTAAAACAACATGATGGTACATCACCAGTGGCTATTAAAACAACATGATGGTACATCACCAATATCTATTAAAACATGATGGTACATCACCAGTGGCTATTAAAACAACATGATGGTACATTACCAATATCTATTAAAACAACATGATGGTACATCACCAATATCTATTAAAACAACATGATGGTACATCACCAGTGGCTATTAAAACAACATGATGGTACATCACCAATGTCTATTAAACAACATGATGGTACATCACCAACGTCTATTAAACAACATGATGGTACATCACCAATATCTATTACAACAACATTATGGTACATCACCAATATATATTAAAACAACATGATGGTACATCACCAACGTCTATTAAACAACATGATGGTACATCACCAATGTCTATTAAAACAACATGATGGTACATCACCAATATCTATTTCAACAACATTATGGTACATCACCAATATATATTAAAACAACACGATGGTACATCACCAACGTCTACAAAAACAAGATTGCGGAATACATAATTTATAAATACAACTGAGTGGTGTGCATTATCATTGTATTATAATAACAATATTGCGTTGTACATCACCAATGTCTATTAAACAACATGATGGTATATCACCAGTGGCTATTAAAACAACATGATGGTATATCACCAGTGTCTATAAAACAACATGATGGTACATCACCAATATCTATTACAACAACATTATGGTACATCACCAATATATATTAAAACAACATGATGGTACATCACCAACGTCTATTAAACAACATGATGGTACATCACCAATGTCTATTAAAACAACATGATGGTACATCACCAATATCTATTACAACAACATTATGGTACATCACCAATATATATTAAAACAACATGATGGTACATCACCAACGTCTATAAAAACAAGATTGCGGAATACATAATTTATAAATACAACTGAGTGGTGTGCATTATCATTGTATTATAATAACAATATTGCGTTGTACAGCACCAATGTCTTGTAATCAACAACATTATGGTGCATTGCATTGTGCACCATCATCGTTTGTTGATAAATAACATTGTGTTGCACCAATGCCATTTAATACATAGCATTACGACCTATGTTACCCTTGTCTTTTAATAAATCCTTTTTTTTAATAAACACCAGAGACTGGTGTATTATTGTGTTTTAAAAAAAAACATTGCATCGTACAGCAACATTGTCTTTTAACAAATAGCAGTGTGTGCTACACCATCATTGTATTTTAATATAACAACATTGCCTCATGCCTTATCACTGCCTTTAAACAAACCGCATTTTGTTGTGTTTTTAATAAATAACACATAACTGTCTTTTAATAAATAACATTGTGTTGAACATCATAATTGTCTTTAATAAACAACACCGAGTTGTACATCATCACTGTATAATAAATAATAGTATTGCTTTGTACTAATATCAACACCAAAGTTGCATATTAAATTGACTCTACCAGTACCAAACCTGGTATAAACTTAAATGTTATGTTAGTAACTAGTCTCAGGTACAACATTGCGATTTCTTTCCTGGCGGATCGTCTTCTTCAAACTCCTCTTCGTACGAGTGTGTGACAAAACTTGAGTTGTGTCTTGGGAGTGTGATGCTCTCTGTGGGCTGCTGGGTGTCCGTGGGCAGCTTTACTATACAGTCTACCAGAAACGTCATGGCTTCATCTGCAGTAATTGGAAACCGCATACAGTAGGTGCTTAACTTAATTTAATAGCATGGTCCATATGAGAAAATAAAGAAAGAAAGAAAGAAAGAAAGAAAAGAAAGAAAGAAAGAAAGAAAGAAAGAAAGAAAGAAAGAAAGAAAGAAGAAGGAAAAGGAAAGAAAGAAAGAATGAATGAATGAATGAATGAATGAATGAATGAATGAATGAATGAATGAATAAATGAATGAATGAATGAATGAATGAATGAATGAATGAATGAATGAATGAATGAATGAATGAATGAATGAATGAATGAATGAATGAATGGTGTTTTACGGCACGTCGACACATTAACACGGCATATTGTGCGCGGAAAAAGTAGAAAATGAAATACTATTAGTCAATTATTAAAAATTAAGATAAACATATACAGGAAAAACTTATAAAAAATATTACAAATAAAGAAGGGATGCTACGTTAAAACATCAACACCGTAAACAATTTCTTCTAAACGTGTGATTACGTTACAAAGATACTGCAAAAACTCTCTTAACTGTCTCATTAATTAAATAGAGAATAATTAACAGCATAAATTTATACTGCAATTATGTCATGAGGGAAAAAAGTGGTAATTTGGTTAAAAAACGAGTTCGAAGGACGAGTTTTTTTCATCAAATTACCACTTTTTTCCTCGAGTGACATTAAATTCAGAATCAAATGTATGCTGTTAATTATACTGTTTATTATATAACTTTACATAAAAGAAGAAATTAAAAAATATTTTAACTTTAAACCAGTGTGTTTTTTAACAAATATGTTAAGAAAGTAGTTCCGGCAAAGTTATATCAACACTTGTGATGATATAAAAAAAGTGACGATATAACTTTTTTTGTGTGTGATACTAAAATTAAGTCATTCATAGTTCAATGTAAATTTATGACAGTTATGTAATAAATTAGATTAATATATCCAGATTCCAGATAAAATATGTACCTATGGTGTATATGCATACGTATACATGCAGAAACTCTGTAGGTCTGCAGGTTCTATGTCCATTTAACATGTTTGTTTTTTATCTCGATTAAAATTGGAGGGTTGGTCTGAAATTTTCATTCCTGTTGGTGAGCCATTAAACTCAATTTAACACAACTCAAAATCACACGGACAAAATCAGAACTGTTTGCCGTGCTTTAAGTAATTGGTCACCTTTAACCCCTAACCCGCTACATATATACAATGGACTGTTCTTTCTTTGAAATAAGAACATTCCATTTATGTGAAAAAGGGTGTTGTGGGGGAAATGACTGATCAGCAGCCGGACATAGTAAACCCTGATAAGCCCGCGAGTTACTTATATTACTCGCAGGCTGATCCGGGTTTACAATGGACGCGAAGGCTATTATAGTCGTGCTTAGCGGGTTAAGGGTTAACAATGGACGCGAAGGCTATTATAGTCGTGCTTAGCGGGTTAAGGGTTTACAATGGACGCGAAGGCTATTATAGTCGTGCTTAGCGGGTTAAGGGTTTACAATGGACGCGAAGGCTATTATAGTCGTGCTTAGCGGGTTAACAATGGATGCGAAGGCTATTATAGTCGTGCTTAGCGGGTTAAGGGTTTACAATGGACGCGAAGGCTATTATAGTCGTGCTTAGCGGGTTAACAATGGATGCGAAGGCTATTATAGTCGTGCTTAGCGGGTTAAGGGTTTACAATGGACGCGAAGGCTATTATAGTCGTACTTAGCGGGTTAACAATGGATGCGAAGGCTATTATAGTCGTGCTTAGCGGGTTAAGGGTTTACAATGGACGCGAAGGCTATTATAGTCGTGCTTAGCGGGTTAAGGGTTTACAATGGACGCGAAGGCTATTATAGTCGTGCTTAGCGGGTTAAGGGTTAACAATGGAGGCGAAGGCTATTATAGTCGTGCTTAGCGGGTTAAGGGTTTACAATGGACGCGAAGGCTATTATAGTCGTGCTTAGCGGGTTAACAATGGATGCGAAGGCTATTATAGTCGTGCTTAGCGGGTTAAGGGTTTACAATGGACGCGAAGGCTATTATAGTCGTGCTTAGCGGGTTAAGGGTTAACAATGGAGGCGAAGGCTATTATAGTCGTGCTTAGCGGGTTAAGGGTTTACAATGGACGCGAAGGCTATTATAGTCGTGCTTAGCGGGTTAACAATGGATGCGAAGGCTATTATAGTCGTGCTTAGCGGGTTAAGGGTTTACAATGGACGCGAAGGCTATTATAGTCGTGCTTAGCGGGTTAAGGGTTTACAATGGACGTGAAGGCTATTATAGTCGTGCTTAGAGGGTTAACAATGGATGCGAAGGCTATTATAGTCGTGCTTAGCGGGTTAAGGGTTTACAATGGACGCGAAGGCTATTATAGTCGTGCTTAGCGGGTTAACAATGGATGCGAAGGCTATTATAGTCGTGCTTAGCGGGTTAAGGGTTTACAATGGACGCGAAGGCTATTATAGTCGTGCTTAGCGGGTTAAGGGTTTACAATGGACGCGAAGGCTATTATAGTCGTGCTTAGCGGGTTAAGGGTTAACAATGGACGCAAAGGCTATTATAGTCGTGCTTAGCGGGTTAAGGGTTAACAATGGACGCGAAGGCTATTATAGTCGTGCTTAGCGGGTTAACAATAAACGCGAAGGCTATTATAGTCGTGCTTAGCGGGTTAAGGGTTTACAATGGACGCGAAGGCTATTATAGTCGTGCTTAGCGGGTTAAGGGTTTACAATGGACGCGAAGGCTATTATAGTCGTGCTTAGCGGGTAAAGGGTTAACAATAATATCTTCAGCATCAGTTAATGACAACAAATACAAAAAAAGGATTGACAACTATAAAGCTAACAATTGAATACAAATGTTTAGCGACGTTTTTTTCCAAACAATTACACATATTTACCAATATTTGAATCATCCTTTGCAGAAGTTGGAAACCATTTAGTGATGTTGTGCGATTTACAAAAATCGTCCAGCTTACGGGTATCGATTTCTACGTCTTCCACATCACTCTTTATGATAAAGAAAACAAACATTCAGATCCTTGTAAAACAATCTAAAACGAGCGTTACTGATGTGATAGGCTTCAGCAATATCTTACCACGAGAATAACTGATTCGTTCAGCTATGCTATACTATATATCAAAGTGAATTGTCAAATTCATATGTAGATTCCATCCCCACCCCTCACCCACCCTGCCCTACTCACCCTCGTTCTAAAAGGAAACTAAGTTAGGCGGTAGCTCATTTGTGAACCCTGTTACGTTTGCAATGCCGCTTATGTGTGCATGTAATTGATGTTTAAGTGTGATTTGGTTGAATGTGGTCCTTGAATGCTACATTTCATGTTCGAATTGTGTACCTACTTTGTATTTGTTTTAGAAAATAACGAATTGTATATGATGCCTTTGATATATGTGTTAGTTTTCAAGAAAAAAATCCAAAGAAAATATTACAGTACTTTTTTAAAAATCTGTGTTCATATTGATTGCATTTGGGTTAAATACAATTGATTTTGAAATAGTGCATGCATTTACCTAACAGCTCGTTAAGATGAAGAATTGGAACAAAATAAAACGTATAAAGTTTCTCTCCTTACACATGTTACACAACACGTGTGTACAATAGCGGCACATTCGTCAATATTAACCAATTAATTAGTTTTTTTCTAATTATTCAGTGTCGCATTGCAATCGGTTTCCTTTGAATAGTTGATTACAAACCCTAAAAAGAAGAAAAAGACTCATGAAAAGAAGAAATAATAGAAGATTGAAATGAAAGAAGAGTATATTTCTTACCTTATTCGCTAATAACATAACGGGTACAGGTTCTTCATTTGCCAGCATTACTTTAGAGTTTACGTCATTTAACCACTGTGCAACAAAAAATAAACATACTCTTACATTCGTATAATGGAATCAAAATCCATAATAACCTAGTAATCATGGTTATGTTTAAGTACAAACATATTGTCAAAAACAATATAAACAATGCTATTATAAAACTAGTCTAGATCAACTAAGAGTCCACATTTTGTTCTTTATTTTGAAATTGTTTGTTAGAACAAAAGGATCCCGGTACAAATATTCCAAAGATACGTTGATGTAGCAAACTGTATTACAATTCCACATTTTATGTTTTGATGTCAATGTATTGCACCTTGGCAATACCTTGATACGGGTGTACTGTATTACAATTCCACATTTTATGTTTTGTATTGCACCTTGATATGGGTGTGTGTGTGTGGAGGGGCCGGGGGGTCGGTGGGAGGGGGGGTCTTACCTAGGCATCACGTGTTGTCCAATCCCAATCATTACTTGAATAAAATAGTATTTAAAGTCCTCTAAATTATTCAACGCACCAAATAAGATTTGAAAAAAAGTACTTGTTTCTTGATCAAACAATATTCGAACATTTATGTTCAGAATACTCTTAATTTGAGAATAAAAACCTGGGTTAAAATTACGAATTATTGATTAAAACATAAGCTTGTCCTATCGTCTCCAGTCCATTTAGAAGCAGCATAAGTTTAGTTTGACGTGTACGTGAGGTGATACAGCTGTGATATCTGAGGTCTCGGGTTCGATTCCCGGTGTGTCATGTCCCGGGTTTGAAACGACCTGGATATTTCGGAGGGGGTGTAAAGCTGTTGGTCCCGTGAGCAAGGAACGTTATATCTCCTTGCAAAGTTCGAACAAGAGAATGCGAGCTACCGCCATTGCACAGGATTCCCACCTGTTAAGTTTCATCGGAAGCGAGGCAGAACTGATCCGATTACAATATATGTATACTATTATATGTCCATTAAGATATGAGTTTTGGAAATACAAACCAATAATTACCTTTGTTATAGAATCAAATGTAGCAGGTCTGAAAAAGAAAGTTCATTGTTTAGAAAACGAAAATAAAAACGATCAGTATAATGTATTCATGTATTTCTCTGACAGGAAACTGTATTTAATTTGTCGAAGTAGATTTGTAGGTGGTTTGTTTAATACGAAGTCAAACTCATAAATGTGGATAACATGTCACTGTATGTACTGAATATTTAACATCAATATACTGTATTATTACCTTAATTTATTGCATTTTTTTGTTCAATTGTACAAATATTTAAGGATCTAATTCGATATTTCATTCTTTCTAAGGGGTATGACAATTATTAGTTTAGTTCAAAGTGCGTGAAGGCCGAGGACTTCTCGATAACTAAATTAGCCTAAGGTTTGTAATACGCGGCATAAAGATCGAACTATTGATTTCAATCCTTATTTTTACATTATGTTTGTTCTATCTGTTTTGTTCAAACTACGTTGTAATTGTGTTAACATTAGTGCTTTAAATCTGTTAAAGCAACTTTACCAATATTGCTCGCTTTTCTTTTTTATAGCAAATTAACGGCAATTAGCACGAGAACGGCAACACGAGTTTGTTTAGCTCCGCCCCAAAAGTAAATGCAAAAGTAAATGTTTTATTGGGTTTTAAAACGCAACATGTTCAAAAGGCAACTATAATCCTTAGAACTACACGTACACTAATAATTGAACAGGGCGGAAATTGAGGTTTCATTTAGTGCATTCGCACATTCGATATGAAACTGAAGCACACCATGATGGTTTATTCGTTATTTGTATTTGGAATGGCCCCAACTGATCCTTTAAACGGGAATAGCGACACTTAAATACTTGAAAACATAAGATATACATGCCTTGATAAGTCGAACACAATAATTGCAGCAATTCTGAAACAAAACAAAGCCAGTAGTTAAGCGGCATCACATGAGTTTGTATTGGCATTGAAATATGCATTCTGTTTCTTAGAGTATTATTATTATAAATCTGTCTTACTGTTGTTGCTTATAGAAGTGGTAGGGAAAGCAGTAGCACCAGCAGCAACAGCAGAAACACAACAGAACAATCAACAGCATTAACAGTCAAAGCAGCAGCAGCAACAACAACACTAACAGCAGCAGTAGTGACATTAACAACTAAAAGTATCAGTAGTATTTCGATAATTTTTGAAAAGTTCATAATGATTCTACAAAACTGACATCAATTCTGTAACCGATGACTTAAGAGCCAAAAGCGATCATTTTCACCGACACCGGTGGCGGGAGTATCTCTGTATTCACCTCCCTGATTAATACGCCATGTGGCTCATAAACATGCATTGTGGCCCTATCAGGGGGTCCTTGTTCCCTAGGTCCCTTTAAGTAAAGACCAGTGTTCCCTAGATCATCAACAATACTTTTTGGGGACGCTGTTCCTTTGTATTGCCAATGATTCCAGATTCCTTAAAATAATAAGCCATTTTACGCAGATACACAAAATCCATTGGAAGTAAATGTCTTATGTCTTTTTACGAATATGTGCTTTTACTATTTATTTTACATTTCTTTGTGAATTCCGTGGACATATACATTTAGCCAACATACATACATTGAACAGTAACAAAAACATGCATTGGGATGGACTAACAACAACAAAATGCACAGAGGTGGACTAATAACAAAAACATGCTTCTAGGTGGACTTATAGCAAAAACATGCACTGAGGTGGACTTATAGCAAAAACATGCTCTGTGGTGAACCAATAACAAACACATGCACTGAGGTGGGATAATAACGCAACATGCACTGAGGTGGACTAATAATAGCAAAAACATGCTCTGAGGTGGACTAATAACAAAAACATGCACTATGGTGAACCAATAACAAACACATGCACTGAGGTGGACTAATAACAAAACATGCACTGAGGTGGACTAATAATAGCAAAAACATGCACTGAGGTGGACTAATAACAAACACATGCACTGAGGTGGACTAATAACAAACATGCACTGAAGTTGACTAATAACAAAACATGCACTGAGGTGGACTAATAACAAACACATGCACTGAGGTGGACTAATAACAAAACATGCACTGAGGTGGACTAGTAACAAACACATGCACTGAGGTGGACTAATAACAAAAACATGCACTGAGGTGGATTAATAACAAACACATGCGCTGAGGTGGACTAATAACAAACACATGCACTGAGGTGAACTAATAACAAACACATGCACTGAGGTGGACTAATAAAAAACATGCACTGAGGTGGACTAATAACAAACACATGCACTGAGGTAGACTAATAACAAAACATGCACTGTGGTGAACCAATAACAAACACATGCACTGAGGTGGACTAATAACAAAACATGCACTGACGTGGTCTAATATCAAAAACATGCACTGAGGTGGACTAATAACAAAACATGCACTGAGGTGTTGCAATAACAAACACATGCACTGAGGTGGACTAATAACAAAAACATTCGCTGAAGTGGACTAATAACAAAAACATGCATTGCGATTGACTAATATACTCACGCGTATTTGTAATAAACTCGAGTCATGTGTCCGAATCGCTCGTGCCCGGCAATATCCCTGTCAATATAACAAACCATACATATACATTATCAGTATATAATATGACATAACTTATACATGCACGTCATAAGTATATACTATTCATGCACGCTGTCAATATGTAACAAGACTTATACATTACACAATATACATGTACATGCTTTACATATCGAAATATTTACAATTAGGATTGGGATTCTGACCATCAATTTATAATCGTTGTGATCATACAACAAATGTATTCCGATACATTTCACTAATTCATTCTTCAGATAAAAACGGGATGTTTAACATAAGCTATTGTACATTCTCAGAATATGTATGTGTTGATATTAATCTATATAAAGATTGAGCATATATTAAAATATAGCTGGTTATATTGTTTGTTGCAACTGAATTATAACAAACATTAAAAACATATCAAAACTTCAAACATTAACTCTTTTGTCCATAATGGCCCTAATTTAACTGTTTCTTTTAATGAATGATTCTTGAATAAAGGTCAAGGGACCGAAATAGGGAATAAACATTGAAGTTTTAATACATCTTCCCTTTATGGAGGACTTATATTATGAACTGTAACGGTTATGTGTTACTAGAGATATTATATTAAATATTCAAAGATTCTAAAATATTTGTTTCCTTACTTTAAATTCGAATAGGTGGTCCCAATATTCAAGCCTTTAAAGTTTTGAGTATTGGAGCTTAGGGGGTCCCTGATAATGCATTAAAAATACTTACGGCACTATTTAAATGAAAGTAAACATTGTATGAAAACACACTGAACAGAAATGATTCATGCAGGCACAATAGTATACACATGTACAGTTATACGTACAAGCAATATTACCATTATCGGCCACTAACCATAACTGTTGATTGACTTAAGCTTCGTCGTTCCAATCAGACATTTGCCATAACTGTTACTTGACTTAAGTTTCGATCAATTCGTCGTTCCAATCAGACACTTACCATATCTGTTGATTGACTTAAGTTTCGTCGTTCGAATCAGACACTTACCATATCTGTTGATTGACTTAAGTTTCGTCGTTCCAATCGGACACTACCATAACTGTATGTTGAATTTAGTTTCGTCGTTCATAAACTTAAGTCAAGCAACAGTTATGGCAAGTGTCTGATTGGAACGACGAAACTTAAGTCAATCAACAGTTATGGTTAGTGTCCGATATCTGTTTTGTAGTATGGTAATATTGTTTTAAAAATTATTCTAACATGGTAAGTGTTCCAATCAGACAATTATCATAACAATATATTGACTTTAGTTTCGTTGTTCCAATCAGACACTTACCATAACTGTAGGTTGACTTTAGTTTCGTCGTTCCAATCAGACACTTACCATAACTGTAGGTTGACTTGAGTTTCGTCGTTCCAATCAGACACTTACCATAACTGTTGATTGACTTGAGTTTCGTCGTTCCAATCAGACTTACCATAACTGTAGGTTGACTTCAGTTTCGTCGTTCCAATCAGACATTTACCATAACTGTAGGCTGACGTTAGTTTCGTTGTTCCAGTCCGACACATACCATAACAGCATGTTGATTTTAGTTTCGTCGTTCCAACCAGACACTTACCATAAATGTATGTTGACTTTAGTTTCGTCGTTCCAATCCGCCACTTACCATAACTGCACGTTGACTTTAGTTTCGTCGTTCCAATCAGACATTTACCATAACTGTAGGTTGACTTTAGTTTCGTCGTTCCAATCAGACACTTACCATAACTGTAGGTTGACTTTAGTTTCGTCGTTCCAATCAGACACTTACCATAACTGTTGATTGACTTTAGTTTCGTCGTTCCAATCAGACACTTACCATAACTGTAGGTTGACTTTAGTTTCGTCGTTCCAGTGTTACACCATCATAACAGTTGATTGACTTCAGTCTCGGCGTTCAATCAGACACTTACCATAACTGTATGTTGACTTAAGTTTCGGCATTTCATTCAGACACTTACCATAACAGTTCATTGCCTTTCGTTCCAATCAGACACTTATCATAACTGTAGGTTGACTGGTTTCGTCGTTCCAATCGGACACTACCATAACTGTAGGTTGACTAGTTTCGTCGTTCCAATCAGACGCTTACCATAACTGTAGGTTGAATAGTTTCGTCGTTCCATCAGACACTTACCATAACTGTTCATTGCCTTTAGTTTCGTCGTTCCAATCAGACACTTATCATAACTGTAGGTTGACTAGTTTCGACGTTCCAATCAGACACTTACCATAACTGTATGTTGACTTTAGTTTCGTCGTTCCAATCAGACACTTACCATAACTGTTCATTGCCTTTAGTTTCATCGTTCCAATCAGACACTTACAATAACTGTTCATTGCCTCTAGTTTCGTCGTTCCAATCAGACACTTATCACAACTGTAGGTTGACTAGTTTCATCGTTGCAATCAGACACTTACCATAACTGTATGTTGACTTTAGTTTCGTCGTTCCAATCAGACACTTACCATAACTGTATGTTAACTTTAGTTTCGTCGTTCCAATCAGATACGTACCATAACGGTTGATTGACTTTAGTTTCGCCGTTCCAGTCAGACACTTACCATAACTGTAGGTTGACTTTAGTTTCGTCGTTCCAATCAATGGTTTTTAGAGCAAAGTCAACACCAATGGTCAACTTGTAATTCGGGGTAAAGTAACCTGGAAATATCAACGTTACGGTTGGTTAGTAAAACCTCAATTTGAGCATTAGAAAAAAAAAAAACTTCTAGAAAAAGCCTGACGTATCGCATTTAACAATAAACAGCATTCAAAGTATCTAATATCAATATTTAATTAATTCGGTTAATTATCAACACATATGTGTGTAGTCTTTTATTCTTAAGTTATGTATTTGTTTGAACATCGGTAACTGTAACAAGTGTGGATTGTATCTTCTTATAGTACGTGTCCTGTATGGTGTTTTTAAAATATATATATACTTTATATAAGAACTTACCTTCAACGTATCTGCGAATGATAGAAGTCTTTCCTGAAGCGAAAAACGGATATACATATCTTATGAAGTTGTTTTGAAACTGTGAGCCCTTTCTGAATATTCGGAAATTGGCCAATTATATGTGTACTATGGAGCAGAAATTGTTACCGTTTTTTACATATTTATTCTGATATTTGTATTTCCCTGACACACAAGAAAACATCCAACGAAAGGCATGTCGCCAAAAAATACACGGAAAATACTAACATATGTCATATGTTAAAAGGGCACGTGGCAATCTTGAACTGATAGAAAATATTAATTATTAGAATAGTTCAAAGCAAATTGTTTTTACATATTACTAACTTTTGATAATATTGCACCAATAATATGTTTAAACAAGAGGCCCAAGAGGGCCTGTATCGCTCTACTTGCTATATGGAGTTTTTGATGGGTAACATGACAACAACATGCGCAACTAGATTTGGTACTGATCATATCTGCAAAGTTTCATTAAAATCTGGCCAAATGAAAGCCCTATCGTCTTAATGATGCAAAATACAGCATTTTAAACTAAATCAAAGGCCATAACTCCGGTGTTATTATCATTTTGCTGGTTTTCGAACTCCTCCGAGCTTTCATAGATATTAACAATATGTGCAAGTTTGGTAAAGATCAAATACTTAATGAAGGTGCTAGAGGGTTCATAAGGCAGACAATGGAATTTTCAGAAAAATCAAGGGCCATAACTCTGGTGTTACTTACCCAATTTAGCTGGTTTTCGAACTTGTTCAAGCTTTCATTGATATTAACAATCTATACACGTTTGGTAAAGATCAAGTAATAAATAAAGGTGCTAGAGTGTTCACAAGGCAGACAATGGCATTTTTCAAAAAAAAAAACAAGGGCCATAACTCTGGTGTTACTGAACCAATTTAGCTGATTTTCGAACTTGTCCAAGCTTTCATTGGTATTAACAATCGGTGCAAGTTTAGTAAAGATCAAATAATAAATAAAGGTGTTAGAGTGTTCACAATGCAGAAAACTGCATGTTTTAGGGGGAAAACAAGGGTCATAACTCCGGTGTTACTCCGGTGTATATGATCCGATTTTGCTGGATTTCAAACTTGTCTGAGCTTTCATTGATATTAACAAGCTATGTAAGTTTGGTAAAGTTCAAGTAATAAATGAAGGTAATAGAGTGTTCACAACGGCGTTTTTCAGGGGGAAAACAAGGGCCATAACTCTAGTGTTTCTGACCCAATTTAGGTGTTTTTCGAAGTCGTCCAAGCTTTAATTAGTATTAACAATCTTGGTAAGTTTCGTAAAGATCAAATAATAAATGAAAGTGCTAGAGTGTTCACAAGGCAGAAGATGGAATTTTTTAGAAAAATAAGGGCTATAACTGTTGTTACAAAACCAATTTGGCTGGTTTTCGTCGAACTTGTTCGAGCTTATATTGATATTAACAATCTGGGCAAGTGTGGTAAAGATCAAATAATAAATGAAGGTTCTAGAGTGTCTTGATATCAAGACACTGGCAAATTTTCGTAAAGATCCGATTAATAATGAAGGCCCTGGCAAAAGTTAACGGATGACGGACGGACGGGCGGACGGCGGACAACTCGTCATCCAATATGCTATGCTAAGGCCAGTAGAGCTAAAAATTAGTAAAATTTAAGAAAATTGAAATCTCACATTTTTGTTTAATTATATGGAGGCATTTTTAAAATGACGAAAGTTAATAAATCGAAGTGCTAATTTTAATGATTGAATAATATCCAAGATTGCCGTGTGTCTCTTTAAAGTAAACCTCACGTGAACTACATGTTATCAATAGTATACATACACATGTCTACTTTCGGTTTCAACTGGTAAGTGATATGAAATAAGGGTGTATAAATAGATGGTAAATAGATAGTGGGTTAAGATTTTAGATCAGTTAAATGTCATATTACACCTCTATAAACCTATTTATACTGAGGCTATACATTCTGGATGATACATTGAACGGATTAAGAGATTAAACAAAGAAATAGAAATGCTCACCCACTCCGAATTCGCCGATGACAAGAACTTTAAACAAATGCTCACGAACAGACGAATATTTATTGTTTACGGTCGCCATTTTATATTATCAATGGCATAGCATGTGACTTTTACATGTGATCGGTTGTTTAGATAAAAGTTAATGGGAGAGGCTAGTTACCAGCCATATGGAGTACACAGAAAATGATGACGTCATTTTGTATACACATTGTCACATTGCGCAATCGAACACACGCACTAGACTGCACATGGGAGCAATTCTGTCTTTTGGTAACTGTTGCGATCCATGATCATATAGTGAAAACACTTTGTAGAAATGTAGTACTATGTATTTTACAAGTTAGCCACTTTACATTGAAATTAGGCCACTTAAACGCTCGGTACCTGGCTGATTCGGACCGTGGGCGATTCGGACCCCATTATAATTTCCTGATTTCTGTATTAATACATACTATTGTATTAATTCAGAGCTGACTATTTATGTTCGAAACAATCTTTAATTAGAACACAGAAATGTTTTATTATAGATTATTTATTGTATTTATTAATGGTTTTCCTTTGTTCTTGCTTACGTTTAATTTTTCATAAACCTGAAGGTCTGAGCCTAAACCGTGCTATAAATGCCGGTATATTTCAGACGTGTTATAAATGACAGATTCGGCAGTTATACCATGGTCTACTCAATTTTGAACGCGCCTAGTTGTAATTACACACAACCTGTTTATCAGCTATGTAAAACATTCCCTTACCAAAAATATAGGCTTCTGGCGACTATTTGCTGCAACTCTGCGGCAAACATTGCTGCAAAGCTGCGGCGAACAAGTTTGCGGCGATGTTGCGGTACACTTTTATCATGCCGCAGCGAACAAATATGCAACTGAGGTTCTGGTGATATTCCGGCAAGTTCACCGCAACTCTGCCGCAGACCTCACTTGCATGGTAAAAGTGTGCGGCAACTTTGCAGCAAACTTCATTTGCATAACGCTTTTAGCTGTAATCTTCTGGCGATGTTCGCTGCAACTTTGCAGCAAACTTCATTTGCATAAAATGTTTCTCTGCACTGTTCTGGCGATGCTTGTGGTGATGTTCGCTGCAAAGTTGCGGCAATGTTCGCCAACACATCGCGGCAAAGTTTTTCAAAATAAATAATGGACTGAAATTATGAAATGAAACAATGGTGCGCCGTTTTAAAAAAATATATATTTAGATCAAAAACATGATTTTTTTTCACTATTTAACATGGACTGCACCAAATTTAAATAAATGGAACGATTTAAATAAATCGACACTAAATAAATGATCTCGATTTAAAGTATATCCTTACGATTTGTTATGGGGGGTGTTGCAGGTGTCCGACCAAAGTTGACGTTTCAAAATGTCTCGTAAGGGTCCCATGCCTAGTTAGGAAATTCCTCACGGGTATATGTCTTACGTCCATTGTTTTACGTGTGCTCATGGAGATGTCGACCGCTGTCATTTCTGTATTACTCACATTTTATGGAGATGTCGACCGCTGTCATTTCTGCATTACTCCCATTTTCATGGAGATGTTGACCGCTGTCATTTCTGCATTACTCCCATTTTATGGAGATGTCGACCGCTGTCATTCATGCATTACTCTCATTTTATGGAGATGTCGACCGCTGTCATTTCTGCATTACTCTCATTTTATGGAGATGTCGACCGCTGTCATTTCTGCATTACTCCCATTATCATGGAGATGTCGACCGCTGTCAATTCTGCATTACTCTCATTTTCATGGAGATGTCGACCGCTGTCATTTCTGTATTTCTCCCATTTTATGGAGATGTCGACCGCTGTCATTCCTGCATTACTCTCATTTTCATGGACATATCGAGCGCTGCCATTCCTGCATTACTCCCATTATCATGGAGATGTCGACCGCTCTCTTTCCTGCATTACTCTCATTTTCATGGACATGTCGAGCGCTGCCATTCCTGCATTACTCCCATTATCATAGAGATGTCGACCGCTGTCATTTCTGCATTACTCCCATTTTCATGGAGATGTTGACCGCTGTCATTTCTGCATTACTCCCATTTTATGGAGATGTCGACCGCTGTCATTCATGCATTACTCTCATTTTATGGAGATGTCGAGCGCTGCCATTCCTGCATTACTCCCATTATCATAGAGATGTCGACCGCTGTCATTTCTGCATTACTCACATTTTATGGAGATGTCGACCGCTGTCATTTCTGCATTACTCCTATTTTCATGGAGATGTCGACCGCTGTCAATTCTGCATTACTCTCATTTTCATGGAGATGTCGACCGCTGTCATTTCTGTATTTCTCCCATTTTATGGAGATGTCGACCGCTGTCATTCCTGCATAACTCTCATTTTCATGGACATGTCGAGTGCTGCCATTCCTGCATTACTCCCATTATCATGGAGATGTCGACCGCTGTCATTTCTGCATTACTCCCATTTTTATGGAGATGTCGACCGCTGTCATTTCTGCATTACTCTCATTTTATGGAGATGTCGACCGCTGTCATTTCTCCTATTTTCATGGAGATGTTGACCGCTGTCATTTCTGCATTACTCCCATTTTATGGAGATGTCGACCGCTGTCATTCATGCATTCTCTCATTTTATGGAGATGTCGACCGCTGTCATTGCGCATTACTCTCACTTTTACAGAGATGTCGACCGTTGTTATTCCTGCATTACAGTCATTTCATAGAGATGTCGAGCGCTGTCATTTCTGCTTTACTCTCATTTTCAAGGAGATGTCGAGCGCTGTCATTTCTGCTTTACTCTCATTTTCAAGGAGATGTCGAGCGATGTCATTTCTACATTACTCCCATTATCATGGAGATGTCGTGCGGTCATTTCTGCATTACTCCCATTATCATGGAGATGTCGTGCGGTCATTTCTGCATTACTCCCATTATCATGGAGATGTCGAATGCTGTCATTTTCATGGAGATGTCAAGAGCTGTCATTTTTGCATTACTCTCATTTTCACGAAGATGTCGAGTGCTGTCATTTCTGCATTACTTCCATTATCATGGACATGTCGAGCGCTGTCATTTCTGCATCACTCCCATTTTTATGGAGATGTCAAGCGCTGTCATTGCGCATTACTCTCACTTTTACAGAGATGTCGAGCGCTGTTATTCCTGCATTACTCTCCTTTTCATAGAGATGTCGACAGCAGTCATTTCTGCATTACTCTCATGTTCATGGAGATGTCGAGCGCTGTCATTCCTGCAATACTCCCATTTTCATGGAAATGTCGAACATCATCCTAACTGTAGCAGTCCAATAGGCATTTGGTGCCTGGATATCTTAGAATCAGCACCAGACCCTTAGGACAGACCCACAAACATAAATTTAAACATTTACCAATGGAGGTCAGGTTATGGGTCTGATGATGGTCTGGGGCTGATTCCGAAAGTTCCAGGCGACTGTTACCTAACCAGATGAAAAATGCAAAACTTGCTATTTTCCGACATATAAAAATAAAAATAAAACAGTTATATACTTACAATATACAGGTGTGGAACAATTCCCCTTCAGAATTTTCACTCAAATAAACTCATTCAAATTCATTGTTTTAAATTGTTACAATTTCATTGAAAAATAGTACACTGTTGACAACAGGAACACCACAGGAACACCATTGCCTATATAGACACATGATAACTGGTTATTTATGCAAAAATACCACAATTTCTTGAACACATGTGTTTCTAATAGAATAATCTCTGCAGAATACTGCATGATACTGCATCAGATCAAAGGAAATTGCATACTACCTGGTAATAATAATTAACTGACCCAGTCAGCAAGATTATCCAGCTTAATTTCCCACCAAATCTATCATAAATTGTGTTTCTACATGACTGTACACTTATATTATTCTGATATTAAGAATTAATTATCTTTGTCATTTTTTGACTTTTAAATACATGTTATTTAAAGTATGACTTTGCTTAAATTTCAAAGTAGATTTTATATTTGTTAAATTTGTAGATAGTTCCTTATAATATAATAATTCACAATGACTTAAACTACTAAATTGACTTGTCATCATGATGGTCATGTTAATGCAGAGTAATATTGATATCATTTTGCACTTGGGACACAATTTTAATTGTTCCGGTTTTAAATGTTGAAGTTATCATGATGTTTGGAATTTAAAAATGTTCTTGCAACACAATAATACATATTTTGGCTTTTTATATTTTTTTTAAATAATTGAATTGAATTGAATGTTATTTAACGGCTCATCAACACAATATAGGTTATTTAGAGCCGCCCCAGAGAGAGGGGAAGGATACATAGGAATCCGGGAACTGTGCCCTACTCTTATATCGAATAGATTCCAATGGTTCTTTAACGTGCTCGCAGGATAGACAGATACATGGGACCGTTTACGTCCCCATCCGATGGACGAGGCTAAGCTAGGGAAAGTGTCTTGCCCAAGAACACACCGACGAAACTCAGTGGCACCATGGAGGATTGAACCCGGGGTCTCCGGTTACAAATCCGCCGTGCTACCGATTGAAAAAATAAGATTCCACTAAAAGTTTTATACATGTACTTAGCAAAATAACTTGTTAAGTGGTCCTTTGACATAAAATCCACATTTTACTTGAGTACATTCTACTTGAGTAATAAGTAACATAGAAGAAATAACAACAATCTGTATAAAGTTTAAGCTTTGTGATGAAGTTTTGGCGAACGGAGATAAAGCAGATCAGAATGGAAAAGTTTGTCGTGACCTTATGGCGTATAAAGAAACGGCAAATCTGAATTGAAAAGTTTGTGGCGATGTTACGGCGTGCAATAAAAAAAAAATCGGAATGGTAAAGTTTGTCGCAATGTTGTGGCGAACAACAAAACAGGTCACCTACCAGAATAATATAGGCCAGCCACCTCAAAACATGTCACCCATCATTTGTATATAGACCACTTCAAAACAGGTCAACTACCAGAATAATATAGACAAACCACTTCAAAACAGGTCACCTATCAGAATTATATAGACCAGCCACCTCAAAACATGTCGCCCATCATTTGTATATAGACCAGCCACTTCAAAACAAATCACCTACTAGAATAATATAGACCAACCACTTCAAAACAGGTCACCTACCAGAATAATATAGACCTACCACTTCAAAACAGGTCACCTACCAGAATAATATAGGCCAGCCACCTCAAAACATGTCACTTATCATTTGTATATAGACCAGCCACTTCACAACAGGTCACATACCAGAATAAAATAGACCAACCACTTCAAAACAGGTCACCTACCAGAATAATATAGGCCAGCCACCTCAAAACATGTCGCTTATCATTTGTATATAGACCAGCCACTTCACAACAGGTCACATACCAGAATAATATAGACCAACCACTTCAAAACAGGTCACCTACCAGAATAATATAGACCAACCACTTAAAAACAGGTCACCTACCAGAATGAATAATATAGGCCAGCCACCTCAAAACATGTCACCCATCATTTGTACATAGACCAGCCACTTCAAAACAGGTCACCCATCATATGTATATAGACCAGCCACTTCAAAACATGTCACCCATCATATGTATATAGACCAGCCACTTCAAAACATGTCCCCCATCATATGTATATAGACCAGCCACCTCAAAACATGTCACCCTTCATTTGTATATAGACCAGCCACTTCAAAACAGGTCACCCATCATATGTATATAGACCAGCCACTTCAAAATATGTCACCTATCATATGTATATAGACCAGCCACTTCAAAACATGTCCCCCATCATATGTATATAGACCAGCCACCTCAAAACATGTCACCCATCATTTGTATATAGACCAGCCACTTCAAAACAGGTCACCCATCATATGTATATAGACCAGCCACTTCAAAACATGTCCCCCATCATATGTATATAGACCATCCACCTCAAAACATGTCACCCATCATATGTATATAGACCAGCCACTTCAAAACATGTCCCCCATCGTATGTATATAGACCAGACACCTCAAAACATGTCACCCATCATTTGTATATAGACCAGCCACTTCAAAACAGGTCACCCATCATATGTATATAGACCAGCCACTTCAAAACATGTCACCCATCATATGTATATAGACCAGCCACTTCAAAACATGTCCCCCATCGTATTTATATAGACCAGCCACCTCAAAACATGTCACTCATCATTTGTATATAGACCAGCCACTTCAAAACATGTCCCCCATCATATGTATATAGACCAGCCACCTCAAAACATGTCACCCATCATATGTATATAGACCAGCCACTTCAAAACATGTCCCCCATCGTATGTATATAGACCAGCCACCTCAAAACATGTCACTCATCATTTGTATATAGACCAGCCACTTCAAAACAGGTCACCCATCATATGTATATAGACCAGCCACTTCAAAACATGTCACCCATCATATATATATAGACCAGCCACTTCAAAACATGTCCCCCATCGTATTTATATAGACCAGCCACCTCAAAACATGTCACCCATCATTTGTATATAGACCAGCCACTTCAAAACAGGTCACCCATCATATGTATATAGACCAGCCACCTCAAAACATGTCACCCATCATTTTTATATAGACCAGCCACTACAAAACAGGTCACCTTCCGTAAGTATATAGGCCAGCCACTTCAAAACATGTCACCCACCATATGTATATAGACCAGCCACTTCAAAACATGTCACCCATCATTTGTATATAGACCAGCCACTTCAAAACATGTCACCCATCATATGTATATAGACCAGCCACTTCAAAACATGTCACCCATCATATGTATATAGACCAGCCACTTCAAAATATGTCCCCCATCATATGTATATAGACCAGCCACCTCAAAACATGTCACCCATCATTTGTATATAGACCAGCCACTTCAAAACAGGTCACCCATCATATGTATATAGACCAGCTACTTCAAAACATGTCACCCATCATATGTATATAGACCAGCCACCTCAAAACATGTCACCCATCATTTGTATATAGACCAGCCACTTCAAAACAGATCACCTACCAGAATAATATAGACCAACCACTTCAAAACAGGTCACCTACCAGAATAATATAGGCCAGCCACCTCAAAACATGTCACCCATCATTTGTATATAGACCAACCACTTCAAAACAGGTCACCAACCAGAATAATATAAACCTACCACTTCAAAACAGGTCACCTACCGGAATAATATAGGCCAGCCACCTCAAAACATGTCACTCATCATTTGTATATAGACCAACCACTTCAAAACATGTCACCCATCATTTGTATATAGACCAACCACTTCATTCAAGACATGTCACCCATCATTTGTATATAGACCAACAACTTCAAGACATGTCAGCCATCATTTGTATATAGACCAATCACTTCAAGACATGTCACCCATCATTTGTTTTTAGACCAACCATTTCAAACATGTTATGTATATGCACGAACCTTTTCAAGCCACACATCTCATTTCCTATACATGTATATAGATTTACTCCAACACATTAATCACATGTCGCATCACCATCACATACGTTGACCTACTTATGTCCAACCGGATAAGAAATTGGTTATTTTCTTAGAACATTATATAATCTTATACACATTCTTTAACCTTCATGTATTGAAACTATTTGACAGTCTTAAACCTTTTTGAATAACACCTTGATGAATACCAATACCAAACATAGTTCACTATGCCAATGACCTACTAAACATACTTATTCTGGTCAACAAAACTGTAAATCTCAATTCTCAGTGGCTGGTCTATATACAAATGATGGGTGACATGTTTTGAGGTGGCTGGCCTATATACATATGATGGGTGACATGTTTTGAAGTGGCTGGTCTATATACAAATAAATGGGTGACATGTTTTGAAGTGGCTGGTCTATATACAAATGATGGGTGACATGTTTTGAGGTGGCTGGTCTATATACATATGATGGGTGACATGTTTTGAGGTGGCTGGTCTATATACATATGATGGGTGACATGTTTTGAAGTGGCTGGTCTATATACATATGATGGGTGACCTGTTTTGAAGTGGCTGGTCTATATACAAATGATGGGTGACATGTTTTTAAGTGGCTGGTCTATATACATATGGTGGGTGACATGTTTTGAAGTGGCTGGCCTATATACTTACGGAAGGTGACCTGTTTTGAAGTGGCTGGTCTATATAAAAATGATGGGTGACATGTTTTGAGGTGGCTGGTCTATATACATATGATAGATGACCTGTTTTGAAGTGGCTGGTCTATATACATATGATGGGTGACATGTTTTGAAGTGGCTGGTCTATAAACATATGATGGGTGACCTGTTTTGAAGTGGCTGGTCTATATACAAATGATGCGTGACATGTTTTGAAGTGGCTGGTCTATATACATATGATGGGTGACATGTTTTGAAGTGGCTGGTCTATATACATATGATGGGTGACCTGTTTTGAAGTGGCTGGTCTATATACAAATGATGGGTGACATGTTTTGAGGTGGCTGGTCTATATACATACGATAGGGGACATGTTTTGAAGTGGCTGGTCTATATACATATGATGGGTGACATGTTTTGAGGTGGCTGGTCTATATACATATGATGGGGGACATGTTTTGAAGTGGCTGGTCTATATACAAATGATGAGTGACATGTTTTGAGGTGGCTGGTCTATATAAATACGATGGGGGACATGTTTTGAAGTGGCAGGTCTATATACATATGATGGGTGACATGTTTTGAAGTGGCTGGTCTATATACATATGATGGGTGACCTGTTTTGAAGTGGCTGGTCTATATACAAATGATGGGTGACATGTTTTGAGGTGGCTGTTCTATATACATATGATGGGTGACCTGTTTTGAAGTGGCTGGTCTATATACAAATGATGAGTGACATGTTTTGAGGTGGCTGGTCTATATACATACGATGGGGGACATGTTTTGAAGTGGCTGGTCTATATACATATGATGGGTGACCTGTTTTGAAGTGGCTGGTCTATATATAAATGATGGGTGACATGTTTTGAGGTGGCTGGTCTATATACATACGATGGGGGACATGTTTTGAAGTGGCAGGTCTATATACATATGATGGGTGACATGTTTTGAAGTGGCTGGTCTATATACATATGATGGGTGACCTGTTTTGAAGTGGCTGGTCTATATACAAATGATGGGTGACATGTTTTGAGGTGGCTGTTCTATATACATACGATGGGGGACATGTTTTGAAGTGGCTGGTCTATATACATATGATGGGTGACATATTTTGAGGTGGCTGGTCTATATACATATGATGGGTGACCTGTTTTGAGGTGGCTGGTCTATATACATATGATGGGTGACCTGTTTTGAAGTGGCTGGTCTATATACAAATGATGAGTGACATGTTTTGAAGTGGCTGGTCTATATACATATGATGGGTGACCTGTTTTGAAGTGGCTGGTCTATATACAAATGATGGGTGACATGTTTTGAGGTGGCTGGTCTATATACATACGATGGGGGACATGTTTTGAAGTGGCAGGTCTATATACATATGATGGGTGACATGTTTTGAAGTGGCTGGTCTATATACATATGATGGGTGACCTGTTTTGAAGTGGCTGGTCTATATACAAATGATGGGTGACATGTTTTGAGGTGGCTGTTCTATATACATACGATGGGGGACATGTTTTGAAGTGGCTGGTCTATATACATATGATGGGTGACATATTTTGAGGTGGCTGGTCTATATACATATGATGGGGGACATGTTTTGAAGTGGCTGGTCTATATACATATGATGGGTGACATGTTTTGAGGTGGCTGGTCTATATACATATGATGGGTGACCTGTTTTGAAGTGGCTGGTCTATATACATATGATGGGTGACCTGTTTTGAAGTGGCTGGTCTATATACAAATGATGGGTGACATGTTTTGAGGTGGCAGGTCTATATACATATGATGGGGGACATGTTTTGAAGTGGCTGGTCTATATACATATGATGGGTGACATGTTTTGAGGTGGCTGGTCTATATACATATGATGGGTGACATGTTTTGAAGTGGCTGGTCTATATACATATGATGGGTGACCTGTTTTGAAGTGGCTGGTCTATATACTAATGATGGGTGACATGTTTTGAGGTGGCTGGTCTATATACATATGATGGGGGACATGTTTTGAAGTGGCTGGTCTATATACATATGATGGGTGACATGTTTTGAGGTGGCTGGTCTATATACATATGATGGGTGACCTGTTTTGAAGTGGCTGGTCTATATACATATGATGGGTGACCTGTTTTGAAGTGGCTGGTCTATATACAAATGATGGGTGACATGTTTTGAGGTGGCTGGTCTATATACATATGATGGGTGACCTGTTTTGAAGTGGCTGGTCTATATACAAATGATGAGTGACATGTTTTGAAGTGGCTGGTCTATATACATATGATGGGTGACCTGTTTTGAAGTGGCTGGTCTATATACAAATGATGGGTGACATGTTTTGAGGTGGCTCGTCTATATACATACGATGGGGGACATGTTTTGAAGTGGCAGGTCTATATACATATGATGGGTGACATGTTTTGAAGTGGCTGGTCTATATACATATGATGGGTGACCTGTTTTGAAGTGGCTGGTCTATATACAAATGATGGGTGACATGTTTTGAGGTGGCTGTTCTATATACATACGATGGGGGACATGTTTTGAAGTGGCTGGTCTATATACATATGAAGGGTGACATATTTTGAGGTGGCTGGTCTATATACATATGATGGGTGACCTGTTTTGAGGTGGCTGGTCTATATACATATGATGGGTGACCTGTTTTGAAGTGGCTGGTCTATATACAAATGATGAGTGACATGTTTTGAGGTGGCTGGTCTATATAAATACGATGGGTGACATGTTTTGAGGTGGCTGGTCTATATACATATGATGGGTGACATGTTTTGAAGTGGCTGGTCTATATACAAATGATGGGTGACATGTTTTGAGGTGGCTGGTCTATATACATATGATGGGGGACATGTTTTGAAGTGGCTGGTCTATATACATATGATGGGTGACATGTTTTGAAGTGGCTGGTCTATATACAAATGATGGGTGACATGTTTTGAAGTGGCTGGTCTATATACATATGGTGGGTGACCTGTTTTGAAGTGGCTGGTCTATATAAAAATGATGGGTGACATGTTTTGAGGTGGCTGGTCTATATACATATGATGGGGGACATGTTTTGAAGTGGCTGGTCTATATACATATGATGGGGGACATGTTTTGAAGTGGCTGGTCTATATACATATGATGGGTGACATGTTTTGAAGTGGCTGGTCTATATACAAATGATGGGTGACATGTTTTGAAGTGGCTGGTCTATATACATATGGTGGGTGACCTGTTTTGAAGTGGCTGGTCTATATAAAAATGATGGGTGACGTGTTTTGAGGTGGCTGGTCTATATACATATGATGGATGACCTGTTTTGAAGTGACGGGTCTATATACAAATGATGGGTGACATGTTTTGAGGTGGCTGGTCTATATACATACGATGGGGGACATGTTTTGAAGTGGCTGGTCTATATACATATGATGGGTGACCTGTTTTGAAGTGGCTGGTCTATATAAAAATGATGGGTGACATGTTTTAAGGTGGCTGGTCTATATACATATGATGAGTGACCTGTTTTGAAGTGGCTGGTCTATATACAAATGATGGGTGACATGTTTTGAGGTGGCTGGTCTATATAAATACGATGGGGGACATGTTTTGAAGTGGCTGGTCTATATACATATGATGGGTGACATGTTTTGAAGTGGCTGGTCTATATACAAATGATGGGTGACCTGTTTTGAAGTGGCTGGTCTATATACAAATGATGGGTGACATGTTTTGAGGTGGCAGGTCTATATACATATGATGGGGGACATGTTTTGAAGTGGCTGGTCTATATACATATGATGGGTGACATGTTTTGAGGTGGCTGGTCTATATACATATGATGGGTGACATGTTTTGAAGTGGCTGGTCTATATACATATGATGGGTGACCTGTTTTGAAGTGGCTGGTCTATATACTAATGATGGGTGACATGTTTTGAGGTGGCTGGTCTATATACATATGATGGGGGACATGTTTTGAAGTGGCTGGTCTATATACATATGATGGGTGACATGTTTTGAGGTGGCTGGTCTATATACATATGATGGGTGACCTGTTTTGAAGTGGCTGGTCTATATACATATGATGGGTGACCTGTTTTGAAGTGGCTGGTCTATATACAAATGATGGGTGACATGTTTTGAGGTGGCTGGTCTATATACATATGATGGGGGACATGTTTTGAAGTGGCTGGTCTATATACATATGATGGGTGACATGTTTTGAAGTGGCTGGTCTATATACAAATGATGGGTGACATGTTTTGAAATGGCTGGTCTATATACATATGGTGGGTGACATGTTTTGAAGTGGCTGGCCTATATACTTACGGAAGGTGACCTGTTTTGAAGTGGCTGGTCTATATAAAAATGATGGGTGACATGTTTTGAGGTGGCTGGTCTATATACATATGATGGGGGACATGTTTTGAAGTGGCTGGTCTATATACTTATGATGGGGGACATGTTTTGAAGTGGCTGGTCTATATACATATGATGGGTGACATGTTTTGAAGTGGCTGGTCTATAAAGAAATAAATGGGTGACATGTTTTGAAGTGGCTGGTCTATATACAAATGATGGGTGACATGTTTCGAGCTGGCTGGTCTATATACATATGATGGGTGACATGTTTTGAGGTGGCTGGTCTATATACATATGATGGATGACATGTTTTGAAGTGGCTGGTCTATATACATATGATGGGTGACCTGTTTTGAAGTGGCTGGTCTATATACAAATGATGGGTGACATGTTTTGAAGTGGCTGGTCTATATACATATGATGGGTGACCTGTTTTGAAGTGGCTGGTCTATATACAAATGATGGGTGACATGTTTTGAGGTGGCTGGTCTATATACATATGATGGGTGACATGTTTTGAAGTGGCTGGTCTATATACATATGATGGGTGACCTGTTTTGAAGTGGCTGGTCTATATACAAATGATGGGTGACATGTTTTGAGGTGGGTGGTCTATATACATACGATGGGGGACATGTTTTGAAGTGGCTGGTCTATATACATATGATGGGTGACATGTTTTGAGGTGGCTGGTCTATATACATATGATGGGTGACATGTTTTGAAGTGGCTGGTTTATATACATATGATGGGTGACCTGTTTTGAAGTGGCTGGTCTATATACAAATGATGGGTGGCCCAACATGTTTTGAGGTGGCTGGTCTATATACAAATATTGGTGACATGTTTTGAAGTGGCTGGTCTATATACATATGATGGGTGACATGTTTTGAAGTGATTGGTCTATATAATTCCACTTACCAGAAAACTAATTCGCACAACTGATGTCTGGCGTGACATTCAATTACTTTCTCTAACGTCTGTTCGCTGCTCACCCACCCTCGAACGCAATTGGAGGCAATCGAGTGGATTGTAAATCCCTCGATTGAGCTGTATGTTTCTTCAGCAGACATTACAGTCGATTTCTATTTGAACAATGTTCATATGTCTATCATTTAAACTATCTGAAGTTTGTTACCAATCTAGTTAAACGTCAGGTTATGATAACATTTTAACGAATTTATCATTTTACCGCCAGTTTTCATGTTGTTTACTGTTGAAGAGTTGGAGATCAAGGGAGTTAACTCGATGTACGCAAGAAGATGACGTCATGTAATCGAAGTGGTAGGTATTTAGTGAATCCCAAAAGTTAATATGTCGCAATGCGCCTTAAATAGCGATACTGCGACATAGTAAATGAATTGCCTCATGTATAGTACTTAATAAAAGGAAAGTAAGCGCAGTGCAAATATATGCAAGTTAGACCGTACTCTCCTTTGCATCGGTTATAAATTATTATACAGTATGTGTGTAATAATTCGTTCGCTGACGAGGGAGCGTAGTTAGACCGTTATTGAATTCCGTCATAACATCTTCTTTCTATTATATGGGTAGTTGCGTAATATTTATCAACGTGTTTTTTCGTGTTTTACACCCTAAACGTTTGTGTGTTTTATAACCTGAAAGTTATGGTTAATGTGCCTTTAAGGTTACGGTGCGTGTCGAAATAATTGAGAAATGACTGTGACATCAACAAAACTATTCATATAAAAAAACATTTGTACGCCTCATTTACAAAATTATGTCATCCGGTTAATAGTTGAATAGCTGTCAAAGCCCAGTGAAAGTCAAGAGCGAGATGGAGCCCAATGGGCGGTTGATCCTTGGTTAGGGCTAAGGGGATCAATGCCAGAGGTAAATCATTTAAGTCAAACAATACATACGGAAGCGATACTTTTATACAATATACTAGTACACAATTTTATCAAGTAAATCGCGGACAAAAAACAACATTTTGGTCAAATTGTTAGCATGCGCGACAAAATAGATACTATGCGTGTCAGCGTGATTTGACACAAAGAAGCGTGTCTCACGCCCAGTACGTGACAGGTATGTAGTTTCTGTAGGCAGAACTGCATTGTTGTGTTTCGTGTGCGTGAGACTTGACAGGTATATAGTTTCTGTGCCTCTGGTTTAACTTGGCCTCGATTACGGTCAGTTATGGTAAGATTAGAGAGTACAGTATGACGGTCAGTTATGGTAAGATTAGAGAGTCCATGTCAGTTATGGTAAGATTAGAGAGAACAGTATGACGGTCAGTTATGGTAAGATTAGAGATAACAGTATGACGGTCAGTTATGGTAAGATTAGAGAGTACAGTATGACGGTCAGTTATGGTAAGATTAGAGAGTCCATGTCAGTTATGGTAAGATTAGAGAGAACAGTATGACGGTCAGTTATGGTAAGATTAGAGATAACAGTATGACGGTCAGTTATGGTAAAATTAGAGAGTACAGTATGACGGTCAGTTATGGTAAGATTAGAGAGTACAGTATGAAGGTGTACCTCCATGCCATCTGACAGTCTAGGGTACGTTTCAGGGAGAAATTTCCTAGACAACGTGTCATCTGCGCGTATGTTCTTACCATTAACGTGTGTAACAATAAGCTTGTATATATCGCTGTAACTGTAACACCTGACGGGTGCCTGATAAAGAGGTTTCTTTTTGATTGACTCTATTGACTCTATCACTTTCTACTGTTACGTCCCTATCATAGACAAATTGGTGATATCGCTGCATCCACACAAAAAAAGCAAACATTTCATTTTCAATTTGCGTGTAATTTACTTCTGTGAGAGTAAGAGACATAGAAGCAAAGGCAATATATTCGACGATCTCAAAATTTCTCCTGTCATACTTGTTTTATGTATCATAGTAGCGTTGTATGTGCAGTGTGGCGGTGGTAAAACGCCTCCCCGTGCTTTCAATCACTGTTATTTATTACGATCTTAGGAGATCGCTGGTACATTCTCAAATACTTTTGTTTTCTTACCTGAATTTCGAATGGGTGGTTCCATGCTGCAAATCCCATACAAATTTTACATTCTTGGATAACAGTTGACAAAGATGACTAGTGGGTTTGGTAAGTTTGGTGCACATTTTGACAAGAAATTGACCATACCAAGAATGGTTTCTAATTCTGAACAGGTTGTGAAGGGTCCATGTCATTGCAGTCACTTTTAATGGATCTGGTTGAAGATCTTCTGCAGTCAAAATGTGCTTGAAGTACGGTAACTGTAGCATATACATCAAGTTATGGTGTCTATTTCGCGAGCTCGTTTCATTACATTACGCAAGTTCGTAGCATGCTTCTGTTGTGTCTGACCAGTTACTAGGATGTCGTTCAGCTATTGAAACTATCCCATTTAAACCCTCAAAACGTTTCCTCAAAAGTTTTCCATTGTAACTCATTTTGACTTTACTCGAGTCCAAATGGAAGTCTTATAAATACCTAAACCGTCCAAATGGGGTATTAAAGCTGGTGAGGAACGATGACTGATTTGAAAGGTTTATATTCCAGTAGCCAGACCTAGCGTCAATCTTCGAAAAATACCTTGCACCAAACAGCTTGGGCAGTATATCCTCAATTCTTCTTAAAGGATAGTGTGGTCTAGTTATAGCCTTGTTCAGCTCCTTGGGATCGAGGCATATGTAGAGTTTTGCCAAACTGTGTCTTCTCCACGATTACCACGGAATTAACCCAATCGGTAGGTGTCGTGACCTTGGCAATGACACCATCCGATCCATACAATTAACTGTTGCTTAACTTTGTCACGTAATTGTGATGAATTGCAATTGATTTATATAAGGAAGTTTTATACATACGCCTTCTCATTGTATCAGCTCAGTTAAGATAAACTGCATATTTGGACATGTATTGCTTGTAATACCTACACTGTTGCCATGCTTTATGAAATTATATGTTGTATCCTCACGGGCTTTTAAGCCTTTTGAGAATTGAAAATAAAGATCTATCTATGTAAACTAACATGTATGATTTAAACAATAACAACAATGTAAATAAATATACTTACCAACAAAGTAATCCAACTGGTATACTGCGACATCTTCATTCTTCGAAGCTTCAGTCTAACTATTAAATATCTAAGTATCCATATGTGTAAAATAGCTATACAGAGCTGGGGTCTTAAGTAAGTTAATATCTTGCACTCATGTCTGGTCAATACATGTACTGTGTCAGGAACGAGGTGACCAACATATTTAAATAAATGTGGAGCATGTATGACCATTCAAAATAATTGGTAGCTTATTAACTTGCTGACCGCTTAAACACTTATGAAAGTTCAGGCATTAGGCTGAACAGTTAAGGTGATAGGGTCGCCTTGTATTCTAAGGCACAATGGGATGGCTGTGTAAGCATCTTTATGGTTAATCCAATTAAGTATATATTTAGTAACAGCATGACCAAACCCTATAGTTTAAGTGGAGGTTTATTTGATGAAACAATGGGATGACCTGGGCAACTCACGGCAAGCACAAGTGAGGGGGTCACTTCGTTTATGAACAATGGGAGGCTTATATAAGAACCCTGGAAGCGCTAGGCTGCAAACATGGGTTAATTTTCTTGTTTACCACAAAAAGTGGAGATTTGTACGAATAACCCAGTTGTGGCGACCTAGAACAAGTTTCGGAAGTCAGAGTCCATTGTTGAGGGTACACGAGTCAGTCAAAAGGTGGGACATATCTACGCTATATAAGAAACGAGATTGCCTTCATTCGGGGAGATTCTTACAGATTGATAGATATGCATTCTGATTCATTTTGACTGCTTAGCTCGCACACCGTTGAACGTTAGAACTGCTTACAAATTGTAACTTGTACATTTATTTAAAGTTGAACATTTATTCTGGTTTTTAACTGTGTATAGATTATTGTGAAAGATAAATAGATAGTAGTTTAATAAAATACATATTAAAGACTATTCTTGTGTTAGATATTTCACGTCGCTATACTACATATGTGTCAATGACCGCCATTTAAATAAAATAAGCAACATTGCCAATGCCAGTTTCATTTGATTGAAAAGGTCGCTCAAATGCTGTATGCTTTCTTAATGCTGTTTATGTATACTTGACACATGACTATGGCTAATTGAAACTGGCACACACGAAGCACAACGGAATACTCCAAATGAATATTGTAAATATGTATGATTTATTTATAGTTTATGTTTTGATGTATTCAAATGGATATTGTGAATATGTAGGAGTCCTTTGTATGTGTTTGTCACAAAATGTCACGGGTAGAGCGTACTGGTCGCACATAGCTCTTGTAAGTTTTCGGTTACACCCAAATCTATTGTTCGAGTTGAAACAATTTCACAATATTCATGATCTATTCATGTAACACGTAAAAGCGTGCACATTTTAAGTGGCCGCCAGAGAGGCCGTGTCATAAGTTTAGTTTGGTGCTAATGCATGTAAACGTATAGGTATATTTTCCTTAAACGGCAAAATTGTATAAGGGGCCTCTCGTGTAGATTCAATACTGTAGATTTAGCCACGTTTGTCACGGACTGAACGGGGGAAATAATGATTTGGGCGTAATGTTTGCTATAAAACCCATTGTCTTCTAGCTCTCGCCGGGATCATCGATAGTACTTTGTTGGAACAGAGATTGGACGGCAAAATTCATAGGCAACATGTGGTTAGTAGTTTTATTAAACTTTTATCGTACATTTGTATTCAGTGGGCGGCGCCATATTGTTTGGCGGTTACGACATCCGGTTAGCATTGATGTTTCTCAAACATAACTTTAGACTAGCATATGATTTTGAAGTTACTTTATTAGATGTAATTATTGTAATTGATCATTAATTGTAAAACAATATTAATTTGATAACAGTGGATAATAGGTGCATTAGTTAACGTTGGCGTATAACTCAGTGATTGTAATACACGATTGTTAACCTTAGTTAACAATGAGATGAGTGACAAGAATAAATGTTCGACGCGTATGCATGGCGTTGTATAATGTGGTCATTAGTTGACATGCGTGCATGCATAACTCAGTGAGTGTAATATATGAGTAATTCGATCATGTTTATATTACATGTATTAGGGGCATTGATTAACAGCGACGTACATAGCGTATACATGGCGTTGTAGAATATGTATACATTGCTACTCATCATTAGTACAGCTTACATATATTGATTGAATAATGATTTGTTTGGGTAATGATAATTATGCAAGATTGTTATGTTTGTCAACCGACATCTAAAACGTATGTATAATTACAGCCTAAGCCATCCAGGATATAAGCCATCCAGGGTTGGAGTAAGCCATCTAGGTTTGGATATCCAGGAGTGGAGCTAAGCTTCCACGATTAACGTTACAAGCGGTGGAGACGGTCCCCGTACCTGCGCAGCCAGGTTTTTACTAACGACAACCCCCGGGACACAAGGTGGGCCCGTTACCAATCCTCACTGGAGGAATATCACTCACAATCTCAGTGGAGATTAACTATCATTGCATCGCGTCATCAACCCTTACAGAAGGCATTTGATGACAATCATCCATTGAATTCGCGCATCATCATCTTCATGAGCTCTCGCGCATCACAGTTATCGCGCTAGATCAACATTAGTATAGCTTTAACAACACTTTAGTGTCTTAGACATTCAGTATTTATAACAATACTAAAAACGTCTTAAACGTTCAGGAGAACATTCTTTTCATAGTTCATTTGTGTATTCGCTTGTTTTTTTAGATAATTGTATATATATTAAACATATTTTAAAAGTTGCATTAAACTTATGTAAATGCATTCACCGTCATTGATTCTTTCCTGAGTTAGCCCAACCACTAAGGTCATCCTGTGACAACTGGTTTTCAGAGTAGTGGGATTTTGGGCGACTACGGAGGGAAAGAATCAATAAGTGATCTTTATTATGATATACTAAATCTCTACTTATTATTTTAGAATTGTGTACCACCCTCTGATCCATCAAGGCGACTGTCGACGATCACGGCTACAGCTTGGAAGACAAGTCAAGACACGACAAGGGTAGGGTGAGTCCAAACTGTTGTTTTGTCCGTTCTTTCCTGGGCGCGAGGTCGCAGTGGTCTACACGAGTGGGTCTGAGGCACTTTTGCTCAATAATTTGGGTGTTTGTTTTACCTCCCTTGATATACACATAGTATCCAATTAGGTTGGCGAACAAGACTCATGTTCTACTCATGTTGTGACACTCGAGTATACTTATATTAATGGGAGAAGTAAATATACATGTACATGTTATGCACATTTCTATGATTGTTTAAGGTTTATGTCCAATATCAAATATAGATATTTTATGTAGTGTATATGTTTTGTGGAAGATAGATACTATCTATACATAACCGTTAGTAGTTAGCGCTAGTACAAATGTGTATGTAAATTGTCCTATGATGATGCCCAGGTATTTACTGAGGACACAGTGACTTACCATTAGTAGTTAGGTGAGTAGAATTATTAGTGACGTGTGTATTGTAATTATTGTAGTTAGTAGTCCACAATGTCCATAGACATGACGTCCATAAAGGATCTTACGGAAATGGGTAAGGAGTTAGGTTATGCTGGAGAGGAGCTTAGAACCTTTGTTAAAGACGAACAGGCTAGGGAAAGGGAATTTAGACTTAAGGAAAGAGAATTAGCAAAGCAGGAAAGAGATGAAGAAAGTAGAATAGCTAAAGAGAAGCTAGAATTCGAAAGTAGGTTAGCTAAAGAGAAGCGAGATGAAGAAAGTAGACTAGCCACAGAGAAGGTAGAATTAGAAAGTAGACTAGCCACAGAGAAGCTAGAATTAGAGGCTAGGTTAGCTAAAGAGAAGCGAGATGATGAAAGTAGATTAGTAAGGGAAAAGAAAGAGGCGGATAAAGAGCAGATAGAATTAGCACGGCAGTTAGAACATGAGAGGTTCGAAACAGATGGTAGACTAGCGAAGGCTAAGACAACGATGGAGAGGGAGAAATCCGAGTTTGAGCATAAGTTAGCTTTAGAGTTGGAAGCAGCTAAGACACATAGTAAGGAAAGTAAAACTGAAGGGAAGATAGTTATTCTGGGAAGTTAAAAGGTTCGAAGTTACCATACTTTGATGCTGACAAAGATAACATGGACAGTTACTTGTTACGGTTCGAACGTTATGCTGAGTTACAGGAATGGACCAAAAATAAGTGGGCAGTTCATTTAAGTGCGTTATTGAGAGGCAAGGCCTTAGATGTATTTTCTAGATTACCTAGTGTAGATGCTCTTGACTATGACAAGTTAAAGGATGCTCTTTTAAAGAGATTTGAGTTAACTGAAGAAGGTTATAGAAAGCGGTTTAGAGTTTGTCTGCCTGAGAAAGGCGAGTCATTTATTCAGTTCATTAGTAGATCTAGAAATTACTTAGATAGGTGGTTAGAGTTAGGGAAGGTAGCGCAGACTTATCAGGGCCTCATAGATTTCTTGTTGCGGGACCAGCTATTCAATGTTTGTAGTAGAGATCTGTTCTTATTTCTGAAAGAAAGAAAATTAGCTAGTGTAGGAGAAATGGCAACACAAGCAGATCAGTTTGCCGAGGCTAGAGGTGGAGCCCATAATGTAGTGTCGAAAGACAGGACTTTTAGAGATAGGCAAGGGGACGATCATAAACAGAAAGGCCAGAGTGGAAACTATAGAGGTGGAGGTAGTTCGATGGGTTCTAGAGGAGGTAGCAATAGTGGTAACATAGGTAGACCTTTTATTCGTTGTCGTCACTGTAATGGGAATCATGCTTCACATGAGTGTAGGAAAGCGGTGAAAGTGTCCGCTGTCGTAGACAATTTTAGTGAAAATAGTAGAGTGGACAACAATGTAGGGAGTCAGAACCAAGGTTTTAACAACCCATGGAATTTCGGTAGAGGTAGAGGTGGTCAAAACCGAGGTAGAGGTAGAGGCAGAGGTAGTAATAGTCCGGTTATTAAAACCGAGAGTAGTAGCTGTTGTGTTAAAGCGGAAGGTGTAATGGCGAAGATCGGAACATGTCTCTTTCCGTATGCAAATCTTCCAACGGCAGATGGTAGAGTGAATGGCACGGACGTAATTGTAATGAGGGATACAGGTTGTACAGGTGTGGTAGTTAGGCGTAGTTTAGTTACGGATGACCAGTTGGTAGGTAAACAGTCACCGTGTATGTTGTTAAATAAGTCGGTAGAGCACGTGCCAATAGCGAGAATAGATGTAGATAAACCTTTCTTTAAAGGGACTACGGAGGCACTATGTATGGATGACCCGATGTATGATTTAACGATAGGGAACATAGATGGTTCAGCACTTCCGGTAATGTCCGATTTTAGAAGTAGCATAAGTAATGCCGTAGAGACTAGAGCGCAGGTTCAGAAGCAAGCTCAGGCTTATAGAAAATTAAAGGTTCCTGCAGCCGTAGGTGACATATCTAAAGCGGAGTTTATAGAAGCACAAACTCAAGACGAGTCATTAGGTCATTGTAAGGTGAAGGCCAAGGATGGTGTAGTGAAGAAGTGTAAAGGGTCCGGTAGTTGTAAGTTTGTACATAAGAATAGGTTATTGTACAGAGAATTTGAAGATAGTGGTAGTAGACAGTTTCACCAATTAGTGGTACCTACCCAGTATAGAACGACAGTGCTTAAGGTAGCTCATGAGTCGATTATGGGAGGTCATTTAGGCGTAAAGAAAACGTCAGATAGAGTATTGGCAGAATTGTATTGGCCAGGCGTTAGCGGAGATGTAACTAGGTATTGTAGGTCCTGCGATGTATGCCAAAGGACAGTACCAAAAGGTCGAGTGACCAAAGTACATTTAGGTCAGATGCCACTGATAGATACACCATTTAAGCGGGTAGCCGTAGACATAGTTGGACCAATTTTTCCAGTGTCGGATAGGAAAAATAGGTACATTTTAACCATGGTAGACTATGCAACTAGGTATCCGGAGGCAGTAGCATTGCCCTCAATTGAAACTGAGAGAGTAGCTGAGTCATTAGTTGATATGTTCAGTAGGCTAGGTGTACCAGAGGAAATGCTGACTGATTGTGGGTCACAGTTTACGTCAGAACTTATGGCTGAAGTAAGCAGGTTATTGTCTTTGCATCAAATCATGACAACACCATATCACCCTATGTGTAACGGGTTAGTCGAACGATTTAACGGGACGTTAAAGCAAATGTTACGGCGTATGTGTACCGAGAGACCCAAAGATTGGGACAAGTATCTCAATGCTTTATTGTTTGCATTTAGAGAGGTTCCACAAGAGAGTTTAGGATTCTCTCCGTTTGAGTTATTGTACGGTAGGTCAGTTAGAGGTCCCATGAGGATTCTTAGAGAGATGTGGGCAGGTGAAGTAGATAGTGATGAGGTTAAGACTACATATCAGTATGTTTTAGATCTGAAGGAGAAACTAGAGGAGACTTGTAAGATAGCTCAAAGTCAGTTAGTTAAGGCAAGTACCAAGTATAAACGGTACTATGACCAGAAAGCTAGAGCTAGGAAGTTTGAGATAGATGACCAGGTGTTACTGTTACTCCCGACCGACACTAACAAGTTGTTATTACAATGTAAAGGTCCGTTTTACGTTAGAGGGATAGTGAACACTATGGATTACCGTATCGAGATAAACGGAAAGTTAAAGACCTTTCATGCGAATATGCTGAAAGAGTATATCAGTAGAACCGATAATGGGCAACAAGGGGTGTTAACCGTAGTTAATGTTGCAGTTATTGAGGATAGTGAGGAAGACAGTAGTGAGGACACTAGTCCCATGTATTTTCCCACTAGTGTAGGTAGGGAGACAGCAGCCGATGTAGACATATCGGGCATGCTTAGTGTAGAGCAGCAACGAGAGATGGGTAGTTTACTCTCGGAGTTCAGTGATGTCTTGTCCGAAAACCCGGGGCAGACAGATGGAGTGCAACATGATATTGTACTCACATCAGGGGAACCAATTAGAATTAAGGGGTATCCCATTCCATTTCACTCCCGATCAATTGTTGATGAGGAGGTGAAAGACATGTTGAAATTGGGTGTCATAGAACCTTCAAACGCCCCATTTTCATCCCCATTCGTACTTCTTAAGAAGAAAGATGGGTCAATTCGATTCTGCATCGATTTTAGGCAGCTCAATAAACGTACCATCTTTGATGCAGAGCCAATGCCTAATATTGAGGAGGTATTCTCTAAACTTGCGGGATATTCGTATTTCTCCAAGTTAGACCTCAGTAAAGGTTATTGGCAAGTCCCACTTTCAGACCGAGCTAAAGAGATGACCTCCTTCGAAACTTCGCAAGGACTTTTTAAGTTCAAGGTCATGCCCTTTGGTCTCGTAAACGCCCCAGCAACATTCTGTAGGTTAATGAGGAAAGTCCTGAAGGATTTGTCCAACACAGACAGTTTTGTAGATGACATCCTGGTGTTTACAACAACATTTGAAGACCATATTAAGGCTCTACGTAATCTGTTGGAACGGCTACGCCGGTTTAAATTGACTGCAAAACCTAGCAAGTGTCACATAGGTTACGCAGATATAGAGTGTCTGGGTCATGTTGTCGGGAGGGACCAGAAATTGAAACCCAACCCCGACAAGGTTAAGGCAATTCAGGAAGCACCAAGACCCGAGACAAAGAAACAAGTTAGGTAATTTTTAGGGTTGGCGGGTTTTTACAGGAAGTTTATTCCAAACTTTTCGGCTATAGCTGCACCTTTGTCGGACTTGACAAAGAAAGGTCAACCCAATAGGATAACTTGGGGGAAAAGCCAGGAGCGAGCTTTTGTCTCTTTAAAGGGGAGTCTGGTCAAAACCCCAATACTAAAATTACCTGAACTTGACCAGGAGTTTATCCTCAGAACGGATGCCTCCGATATCGGGGTGGGTGCAGTCCTACTGCAAGAGCAAGATGGGTGTAGTCTCCCCGTGGCTTACGCAAGTCGGAAACTATTACTCCGGGAATGTAACTACTCTGTTATCGAAAGGGAGTGTCTCGCAGTAGTGTGGGGTGTCAGTAAATTCCACCGATATGTTTTTGGTAAGGAATTTGTCTTGGAGACTGACCACCAACCGTTAGCTTATATGAATAAAGCAAAGGTAGCTAACAGTAGGTTAATGAGGTGGGCACTGACTCTGCAGCCTTACCGGATGAATATTAAAGCGATCCGAGGAAAGGACAATATTGGGGCAGACTATTTAAGTCGCCGCACATAATGACCGGTTTAATACAATAGTGTATTGCAGTGTATTGTACAATAGAAGTATATGTTATACAATTGTAGAATAGTGTTGAAATTGTAATTACATATTATAGTTAGGTTATAACTGCAGTGGATGTTTTCCGGAAGACGGTCGTTGTAATGGCTGAAGGTTGCATCCCTCGGTAGTAATATTTATATACTCAAGCGATTGAGCGATCAGCTTGTACGTTTTGTCGTTCATTTGCTCCGAAGAATTAATAGTTTCTTAACGTGTAAATATTAATTATCATTTTGTTGAATTTTAAAAGTGTAGCACTTTCTTTAAGTGGGGAGATGTTGTCACAAAATGTCACGGGTAGAGCGTACTGGTCGCACATAGCTCTTGTAAGTTATCGGTTACACCCAAATCTATTGTTCGAGTTGAAACAATTTCACAATATTCATGATCTATTCATGTAACACGTAAAAGCGTGCACATTTTAAGTGGCCGCCAGAGAGGCCGTGTCATAAGTTTAGTTTGGTGCTAATGCATGTAAACGTATAGGTATATTTTCCTTAAACGGCAAAATTGTATAAGGGGCCTCTCGTGTAGATTCAATACTGTAGATTTAGCCACGTTTGTCACGGACTGAACGGGGGAAATAATGATTTGGGCGTAATGTTTGCTATAAAACCCATTGTCTTCTAGCTCTCGCCGGGATCATCGATAGTACTTTGTTGGAACAGAGATTGGACGGCAAAATTCATAGGCAACATGTGGTTAGTAGTTTTATTAAACTTTTATCGTACATTTGTATTCAGTGGGCGGCGCCATATTGTTTGGCGGTTACGACATCCGGTTAGCATTGATGTTTCTCAAACATAACTTTAGACTAGCATATGATTTTGAAGTTACTTTATTAGATGTAATTATTGTAATTGATCATTAATTGTAAAACAATATTAATTTGATAACAGTGGATAATAGGTGCATTAGTTAACGTTGGCGTATAACTCAGTGATTGTAATACACGATTGTTAACCTTAGTTAACAATGAGATGAGTGACAAGAATAAATGTTCGACGCGTATGCATGGCGTTGTATAATGTGGTCATTAGTTGACATGCGTGCATGCATAACTCAGTGAGTGTAATATATGAGTAATTTGATCATGTTTATATTACATGTATTAGGGGCATTGATTAACAGCGACGTACATAGCGTATACATGGCGTTGTAGAATATGTATACATTGCTACTCATCATTAGTACAGCTTACATATATTGATTGAATAATGATTTGTCTGGGTAATGATAATTATGCAAGATTGTTATGTTTGTCAACCGACATCTAAAACGTATGTATAATTACAGCCTAAGCCATCCAGGATATAAGCCATCCAGGGTTGGAGTAAGCCATCTAGGTTTGGATATCCAGGAGTGGAGCTAAGCTACAACGATTAACGTTACAAGCGGTGGAGACGGTCCCCGTACCTGCGCAGCCAGGTTTTTACTAACGACAACCCCCGGGACACAAGGTGGGCCCGTTACCAATCCTCACTGGAGGAATATCACTCACAATCTCAGTGGAGATTAACTATCATTGCATCGCGTCATCAACCCTTACAGAAGGCATTTGATGACAATCATCCATTGAATTCGCGCATCATCATCTTCATGAGCTCTCGCGCATCACAGTTATCGCGCTAGATCAACATTGTTATAGCTTTAACAACACTTTAGTGTCTTAGACATGCAGTATTTATAACAATACTAAAAACGTCTTAAACGGTCAGGAGAACATTCTTTTCATAGTTCATTTGTGTATTCGCTTGTTTTTTTAGATAGTTGTATATATATTAAACATATTTTAAAAGTTGCATTAAACTTATGTAAATGCATTCACCGTCATTGATTCTTTCCTGAGTTAGCCCAACCACTAAGGTCATCCTGTGACAGTGTTCGTATGGTCAGTACATATGGTTAACAATGCTATTGACAATATCATGTCCCTGTTGTTTGACGTCTATTAACAAAATAAACACTATAAATCTTAATGTTAAAATAACGTATGACAAATGTATCTATTTCAAGGCATAAACCTAATCTGAAAGTTGTTCTTCAACTTTATAGGCACTATATAACGGTGCTCAAAATTATTTTAATACATACATTTTGCTTTAGTGCCATACACAACAAGTAATATGTTTGCTAAAATTACATACTGGTAAAATACCTATTAACAGTACCAACGCCACCAAAATCAAGACTTATTTATCAAGTGTATTTACCTGATGTGCGGTAAATATGCATTACATTTACTTATGGCATAATTACTATAGGATATCGTTTAAAACCACCCACAATATGTTATTTAAGAAACTGTGTCAAACAAATTAATATTACTTCAATTATTGTTCGATTGGCGTGTCATTATCTCATGCAAAACATGTTTGCATCTCATGCAAAACATGTTTGCATGACGTCCTCGATATTTAAAATATACTGATGTATTCAAGCGAAACAACGATATAGTGAAGCATTGTGCATATTTAATAGATGCAAATCTAACTTTAGTAGAGAACAGTTTTGTATATTAAAAAAGGAATATAAGGATATTATTAAGAGAAAACGTAGGGCTTTGAATTAAAGAAATTGTCAGATATTGAAATGCTTAAACATTCAAAACCTAAAAAGATTAGTCATAATATTACTATTGAGTCGTTTTATGATTTTTTTCTGGACTTGGAAAAGATATATTTAATATAAAAAATGATGATGCAGAGGAATTTGCAATGAATCATGATTTTGATAATTTGGATGGTGCAGATGAACAGCTAGATAGGCCGATAACTGTATCTGAAATATTAGAAGCTGTTAAAACCCTTAATCGTGATAAATCTACTGGTAATGATTTGTTAATGAATGAATATTTTATAGAATCTATTGATATTTTATCGTCACATATTTGTGACATATTTAATTCCATTTTGAACAGTGTTTTTTCCCAGAAAAATGGACAGAGGGTGTCATGATACCGTTACATAAAAACGGAGATAAAAATGATGTAAACAACTATAGGGGCATTACATTAGTCAGCTGTTTATCTAAAAGGAAGATATACTGTTGATGCATTATTTGTGTTGTTAACCGTTATTCAGAAATATGTAAATGAGAATAAAAGGTTGTATTGTGTATTTGTTGACCTTAAAAAAGCATATGACTTTCTTTATAGAAATGCATTGTGGTTAAAAAATATATAATCAGGGAATTCAAGGTAAAATGTGCAGAATATTAAGAGATATGTACTTAAAGATAAAGTCTTGTGTCAGGTCTTGTCAAACTTATTCTGAATTCTTTGAATATGCTGTAGGCTTACGTCAAGGGGAGGTAATCTCTCCAATCTTATTTTCTCTATTTCTTGAAGACTTAGAGTTGTTTTTGCAACAAGATATAAATTCTGGTTTAAAGATAGGTGATATTGTATTAATGTTACTACTTTTTGCTGATGATATGGTTATCCTTGGAAATTCACCAGAAGAAATATAGAGTAGCCTCGGTTTGTTAAATTGTTATTGTAAAAAATGGAGTCTTGAAGTGAATACGCTTAAAACTAAAGTTATGGTCTTTAGGAAAAGGGGTAGACTATTACCAAATGAGGAATTCACTTATAATAATAGTAAATTAGAAGTAGTTGATGATTTTAATTATTTGGGTACCGTGTTTAATTATACTGGTAATTTTTCACTTAACCAAGAACAATTAGTTGGTAAAGCTTTGAAAGCCCTTAATGTTTTATTAGTAAATTGTCGTAAATATAAACTTAAACATGAATTACTTTGTCAACTTTTTGATGCATTTGTTAGTTCAGTCTTGGGATATGCATCGGAAATATGGGGCTTTAGCAAGTCTAAAGAAATTGAAAGAATACACTTAAAATTGTGTAAGAAAATATTAAATGTTAAAGTAAGTACTAGTACAGCTGCCGTTTACGGTGAATTGGGACGTTATCCTTTGTATATGTCACGATATGTTAAAATTGTTAAGTATTGGTTTAAGTTGTTAAATATTGATAATATTGTATTGAAACATGTTTATAATATGGCCTATGACGACTGTGGTAATGGCAAAAAGAACTAGTTATCTAATGTTAAAACGTTACTGTATGAATATGGTTTCAATTGGGTTTGGGATGAACCTGGTACAGTTGTGTGTAAGGCATTTGTATTAGTATTCAAACAAAGAATAATCGATTGTTTTTTGCAAAAGTTGTATGCTGATAAACAAAATTCTGGTGTCTTAGATTTGTATAACAATGTGAAAAATCGTTTTCATTATGAAATATATTTAGATGTATTGTCATGCGATTTAAGAAATTTAGTAAGTAGAATAAGGTTATCGTCACATTCTCTAAGAATTCAAGCAGGTCAGTATGGTATCAATAGGATTGAAAGAAATGAACGTTTTTGTCAATATTGTAATACTCAAGATTTTGTCAATATTGTAATACTCAAGATATTGAAGATGAGTTTCATTTCATTCTAAAATGCTCATGTTACTCTGATATAAGGAGGAAATACATAGCACAATATTATTGTAATAGACCAAGTATGTTTAAATTCATCGAATTATTGCAAACTGAAAACAAAATGATTCTGTTTAAATTGGCTTCATATCTCAAATGTGCGATGTCACATAGAATATCTATAACGCATGTGTGGACACTTTATAGATCATCCTCTTTAGAGCTGATATATGTCTGTATATAAATCATATACTTTGTATGTTACACGTGATTTAAATATGTATTTTGTAATTGTTGTATATATTTTATAATGATGTACTTAACGTACAAGTCAATAAAAGTATGTTCTGTTCTGTTCTGTTCTGTATAAATAAAAGTGTGTTTGGTGTGGGTATGCACTCGCGCACCTGTGTGCGTTGATGAAGTGCGTTTGACGATGCACCATCAAAGAAAAAAAGTCATCTGACACCATAAGGAAAGGAAAGTCAAGTGTGCATGGAGACTGGAATGCACAACACTTTCTCACCCACATAACTCAGTAGAGTCAATTCTAGTTCTGACTGTTGTCTCCACGCAGTTGCCTTACACAAAAGAGATGTTGGTCTTATTCTGGGCCCAGTTGTTCAAAGATTGGTTAATTTAACCGAGCGTTAAGTCAAAATTTCAAATCTCTCGGAATTTACGATAAATGAATATTTCTAACAGAAATTGAGCATGTGAAAGAATTATGTTAAGAAGAAATGCAAATTTAAAACCTTCAGTAGTACAAAACATATTTTTTACGAGAAAATGTATTTTGAAAGTTTACACTAACCAAGGATTAAGCTAATTGACCTTTAAAAAACTGGGCCCTGGTCCTCAACTTTACGTTTTCAAACTATTTAATATGACATAATCTACTTGCCAAATACTTTAGTCACATTCATTATTTTGTCAAGGTCGAAAAACTAGGATTAACGATCGATAAACTAGGTTTTTCGAACGTAAAAGCATGTTAACCTATACTTTCGAGCGAAAACATAGGATAACGTCCGTAAACCATAGTTCACGCTCGTAAACGTAGGTTTACGCTCGTAAACCCAAGTTCACGGTCGTAAACATAGGTTCACGTTCGTAAACTGTGATTCACGCTCGTGAACCCCGGTTCACGCTTGTAAACATAGGATAACGACCGAAATTCATAGTTCAATCGAGAAACCTAGTTTATCGAACGTAAACCATGGTTTGCGGTCGGACCATATACTAGGATTATCAAATCAACTATGAATTTCGGGCGTGAACATGGGTTCACGACCATGAACCTATGTTTACGACCGTGAACCTACGTTTACGACCGTGAATCTATGACCGTGAACCATAGTTTACGAACGTGAACTATAGTTTACGAGCGTGAACCTAGGTTTACGTTCGTGAATCATAGTTTACGGACGTGAACCTATGTTTACGAGCGTGAACCATAGTTTACGAACGTGAACCTATGTTTACGACCGTGAAATTGGGTTTACGAGCGTGAACCATAGTTTACGAACGTGAACCTAGGTTTACGTTCGATAAACTAGGTTTCTCGAACAAAACTATGATTTTCGGTCTCTCCAAATCGGTGTTGATAGTATACATGTAAATTACATGTATATATTGTATAAAGAAAATGAATATGTATCAGAGACCCGGCAGAACTGTAGATAAGCTGAGTTTTTTTAATTTTACTCATACTTATTTTACAAAACACCTCAGTTTATTAAAATGTATCATTACTCATCAACTTAACACAAAAACTCATAACTTTTAAAACTCGTGAGTATTATATAATTTGTATGTATTGTCTTGTGGAACAGTTTATTCTGTATATTTCTCCAAGCATGTGTCTAATATTAGGGTCATACAGTCTGTATGACCTTAATAACAGTGTTTCTGTTGTTGTTACATCCATTTAATTAGAATAGTTGTTTGCTTTAAAATGTATTAATTCACATCCATTTTTAATGCTGAACCATTTAAAGCACGTGTTTACTCTGAAAAAGTTCTTTGTTACTCATTCATTTTGAATCTGATGAGTAAATACTCATTGCAGTCAACATTTATCTACAGCTCTTAGTCAGACCTAATTGTATTAGAAAATACAATATAGAAACTTATGTCCACAGGACACAGACTCTCTGTTTCCAGTCACATAAAAAGTACTTTAATATGTAGGAACATGTTGATGTTCATTACGTTTTCAAGCCCTCCACCCCCACCCACATGCCCCCAAACCCACAAACAATAACCCCGATTAAAATAGTTATGTATACCTGAATGGCCAGAAACCAACGCAATTGGGCGGACAGTCCAAACCATAAGCCTGGATTTGCTTTGCAATCCGGCTAAAAAGCAAATTCCACCAAAAAAGAGAAAAAGATACTCTTTAGCAATTTTTTGTCACCATTTTGGGAATGATATGTACAGGTACCCATTCAACTGTGAAAATGAGCTTGGTTTTGCCTTAATTGGGAATTTTTCACTATTTAACAAAAGCAATATTATATGTTTATATACTTTGCAAACACATTACCATGTATATTATACATGTATATATACATGAGGGCTGGCGTGGCGCAATCGGTAGCGCGGCGGATTTGTAACCGGAGGCCCCGGGTTCAATCCTCCGTGGTGCCACTGAGTTCTGTCGGTGTTTTCTTGGGCAAGACACTTTTCCTTAGCCATCGTCCGTCGGATGGGGACGTAAACCGGGCGGTCCCGTGTATCGGTCTATCATCCGAGCACGTTAAAGAACAATAAGGAATCTATTCGATAATAAGAGTAGGGCAGGTTCCCGGATTTCTATGTATCCTTCCCCTCTCTCTGGGGCGGCTCTAAATAACCTGTACTGTGTTGATGAGCCGTTAAACAACATTCAATTCAATTATACATTCTCTTGTGACCCTCCCATAAAAGTAAATATTGTCCATCTTTTTCTGTTTAATATTTCAGTGTAAAATATTTACACATTTTTGAATTAAGATTATTTTTTTTCCTACTTGTTTGCTTTGGGAATAGTATCATTTTTTGGTACCACTAAAACAGTAACACTGCCCTTGAAGTTGTTCCATTTTAACTGATTTCTTTCCCTCAAATTCCAACAGATCCACTATTTGTTAGGTGAAAACGTTTAAAAGTTATCGGTCATTAACGGTCACGTCGAACGATATAAACATTTAAAAAATGTGTTTTCATTCATACAAACTTGAATGTGTTTTAACCCCGTCTTAGATTCGCTATTGGCCGTGATTTTTTGTAAGTAATTTATCTTCACATTAAATTATAATAAATGATCTTATTGTTTAGGGCGCTATAGTTTCCACCAAAGGTTTGTTTTACTTTTCAGACAAAATTTGATAACCGGTAGTACCTTAATATGTTTAATATAGTGGTAAAACAGACATTTTAGTGTTAAATATCTATTTTTAAAAATTGGTCGAGAAATAAAAATTTCACATGTGAAAATTGCTTTTTATAGGGCATATTTTTAATTGATACAAACATTTTCTCCATCAAAAAATGGTGTTTTTTTTTTGGAATTTCTATCAAACAATGGTTTAACTTGTTGGACAAGTCTGTAGTTATGGACGCTTCTTACGAACAATTTGGTATGTTTCGTTTTTTGTCTAAAATGTGTTGGAATTTGGATGCTGCGTACCCTAGTCATTGGTCATTTTGTACCCCGGCCATCAGATGTTTCGTACCCTGTACCCAGTTTACATGTTCAATTACGTGAAGAGTATGTATGCGTACGAAACTTCCAATTTATGGGCATGAACTGACCTGAGCAGGGGCGTACCTGGCTTTTTGAAGCTGCAGGTCCGCTTAATTTCTGAGCACTATAGTGGGGTCTGGGCATCCTCCACCAGAATTGTTTTGATAAATAGAGTGTTTCTGGCGCATTCTGGTGCATTCTCGAGAGGCATTTAGAATGCTAAAACATACATGTTTTTGCTTAATTTTAATTAGACACACCTCCCCCTCGCAGTTTTTATTGCAGATTTGCATTACTCAAGAATAATCTGCAGGCCCGGGCCTGCAGTGCCTTAGTGCAGCTACGCCACTGCTGAGTTATAGTAGTGAAACTCTAGTAAATGTCATGAAATTCAGGTCAAGTATGTGTTTTCTATGCATGCTCTAAAAAAATAGGGTAGTTTGATACTCTGTACGCATTTTTTTCAAAAGGCCGCATTTGTTTCAAACAGACCTCATTTTGCTTGACTTTAGCAAGGCATTTGATAAGGTAAATCACGAAAAACTTTTGCTCAAACTCCACCAATATGGAATCAGAAGCGATACCTTGCAATGGATCAAAGCTTTTCTATCAAACAGATTGCAGCAGGTAATAATTGAAAATGAAGAATCAGACCCGGTACCAGTTACTTCAGGTGTACCCCAAGGCTCAGTACTAGGTCCGATCCTATTCTTGATCTACATAAATGATCTACCTGATAACATAAAGTCTAAAGTAAGACTATTCGCAGATGACACTGCAGTGTATCTGGCTGTTTCTAGTTTAAAAGATGCTCAACTTTTGCAGCAAGACCTCAATAAACTCTCTCTTTGGGAAGATGAATGGGATATGGAGTTTAACCCAGGTAAGTGTATTCTTATTCAAATTACACGGTCAAAAACTCCTATCCCATCAACATACATACTACATGGTCAATTACTGGAAACAGTCAGCAGTGCCAAATACCTTGGTGTCAACATCAGCAGCGATCTTACCTGGAACAACCATATTCAGAAGGCAAGTACATCTGGAAACAGAACTCTGGGTTTCATAAAGCGAAACATCAGAAGCAAAAACCCAGGTATAAGAGCAACCGCATACAAAGCACTAGTCCGCCCAGTGATAGAGTACTCCTCCCCAGTGTGGAGCCCATATACGAAACACAATATAGACAAGTTGGAGATGGTGCAAAGAAGAGCCGCGAGGTGGGTACACAATGATTACTCCTATAAATCCAGTGTCACAACTATGCTAAATAACCTGAAATGGCGCTCTCTCGAGGACAGACGTTCCGACGCCCGACTTTGCCTATTTTTCAAAATCATCCATGGGCTAGTTGCCATCCAAATGCCGTCATATGTCCAGCATCCCTTGAGACTATCTAGACTGTCACATCCATTAGCTTTTCGTCAAATACACACACGCGTTGACTATTACAAATATTCATTCTTTTCGCTTGCTGTGGTACAATGGAACAGCCTGCCGACTAGCATTGCCATGCTGCCTAGCTTAGATTCGTTCAAGCCGGCAGTTTGCTCTGTTAGCCACCAAATGCCATAAATTAAAACGCTGTCTTTTATCTTTTAAATATCACTTTGTTCTTCATCGAACTTTTAACATACATAACACTTTCATCTTTATTTCACCTTCACCTTATTTTACTCTTTCTTTTATCATCTTTTACATTACTCACAACCGCACAGACGCGCACCTGCACATAATCTTCGAAAGAGGGTGATGCAGTATCCATAGATAGATAGATATCCATAGATAGGTCTTCGTGAAACCCCAATACATGTGTTTATAAATGTTGAATACTTAATCACTCCGACAAAGTAAACATGCAAAAAGGATTGTCAGCAAAAGAATTATTAAAAACTTACCAGTTCAACATTGTCCAAGTTCCAGTCAGTCAGTGTTTATATTCGTGACCGTGTTCCATTTTCGTGCATCTCAAGAAAAAAAAATACACCAACAAGGAAGTCGTTAAACTTCAATCTATTAACAGACGGTATCCATCCGGTACCTGAATTAAGCCGCCTTTGGTTAGCTAGACTAGCGTTATCAATTCAAAATAACCTGGAATAATATAAGATTAGGGATAAATACCTCATACTAAAATATTAGCTAGTGAGACCGTGTCCTGGTGTCGACTAAGAAGGTAGGGACGCCCAACCTCTTAACATAATCGAACCCAGTGTAACGGGATCTACAATCATAAAATCTTGTCAAAATGGCCGAAGGATTTACATCCAACTTCAAAAAGTCTCTTAATTTTACAAATCCAACCAGCACCCCACTGTCAAGACCACAAATAGAGAATAATCAAAAAAAAAGAAAAGGCAATGGTCTGATAGTGAAGTATGTCCACAGTGTGAAAAGAAAATAAATCAAAATACACCATGCCTTACATGTATACACTGTGGCCTGACTTTTTGTATCTCTTGTACACATATAACGATGGTCTGGAGTAAAGCTTCTTTAAAATATTTGACATCAAAACGAGGTGTGGACAAAAAAAATCACCGGCCTCTGATTGGTCAACTTCAGTTTGATATGGAAATCCGTGGGAATCACCCCCACGTCACGACGGCGTCAAAAAATACGTGACGTTACGCGCAATGTTGTGCAATAAAATTGCTCCAAGCATAGTCAGCGGATCACGATTAATGCTAAAAATTAAATTTTAAACATCATTTTGTAAGATTATATTATGTTTTTAGAGAAACTGAAATAAAACGAAGTTTATTGTATATTTAATACACACATTCCATTGGAACTAATGTTGCGCGTAATTCAACGTGCACTTTGATGTTTTCAATCAAAATGACGTCACGTCGCAGTCAGTTTTGGCGGTTGGCGCCGTCTATCGGTCAAAATGTTTAAAGAACAGTGAGTCCAGACGCTCGCTAACGCTCGCAGTCAGCATGATAGAGACTACGTGGAGATTGATTCGGACCAAGTAGACTGGTACCCGGTACGCAGTATAGTCTACTGGTCCCCGAATTCACACTCATGATTGCAGGGTTAAGGACATCCCAATACATGACTTCACAATCATAATATTACAGAAAATGGGAAAATAACAGTCTATGGACATTTAACAATACATGGGGTATTCAGTGGTCATGGTAGTAATGAATGGGGTATTCAATGGTCATGGTAGTAATAAATGGGGTATTTACTCATGGTAGTACTAAATGTGATATGCAGTGGTCATGGTAGTAATACTTGCAATATGCAGTGGTCATGGTAGTAGAAAATGAGGTAAAGAGTAGCCATTATAGTTATACATGGTAGTCATTGCCCAGTACAAGACAAACCCTGCACCACCAAACAAAATATCCAATCAATTCCTAATTTAGAAGAGCACATAGAAAGCGGACAAGTACAAGCATAACTAAATATTAACACCAGCACATGAAGTTCTATCCACCAAATATGGAAAAAATCCATATTAAAAAAGAGCCGTCGAAAGGACAGCTAGCATTCTCCACTATTCAAAGTCAATTTTAAACAAAGGCACTGACACTTCTGTCTCCCCAACCATGGTGCCAGTTCATTCACAAGGTCAAGTCTTAATTATGGAGGTTAATAGGTGGAGGTGGGGGTTTAGGAGTGCGGGGAGCGGGTGGTCAGTAAACATATATACCAAATATCAAAGCAAGACCTTCAATACCCAAGAAAGAATATGAATTTGAAGAGGGTGGGGAGGGGAAGTGAAGTGTTACTGAATAGAGGAAAAAATCAGAAATAATTTTCATTGGGGAGTCTAAGGTGGAGTGTGTGTGAGGGGGGGTGGGGTTGATGGGAGGGGGTTGGGGAGGGGCTGGAAGGGAACAGGATGCAGACATGGTAATTGAAGAGAAACCAAAAAGAATAGAATAAATATTTGCCTATCAGTGGGGTGTTGGTGGTGGTGGTGGTACAGGAGTGGGGATGGTGTGGGGTTTATGGCGCTAATGACATTTACAGGCTTGTCATTGAAATATATGAAGCTGCTTAATAAACTTGAACTGAAAATCCAAGTTGAGGAAGAAAATACCATCTGGCTAAAATGAAATAAAAGTTATGAAACATGTGTCTGTAAGTGATGACACTTGTCAAGCTCCTTTGTCAGAGATATATGGCTAGTGGGTATTGAAATAAATGGACTTAAAATAAAATAAATTCTAAGTCGAAAATAGGCTACACATTTTCTAAAATACAATACAGAAAATAGTTATCCAGAAAAAGGGCTATAATTTTGCTAAAATGCAATACAGAGTTATGGAACATGCCTCTACTAGCATCCAAGTTTTACAGAAATAAAGGACTTTAATATGAAACATGCGTCTACAAGTGCCCTTGATATACCAAGCTTTACTGAAGTTTTGTTGATATACGATTTTCAGTTGTTAAAGTAAATGGTCGACAAAGAACTTAAACCAGAAATTGAAAGTAATAAAAGGGCCATGCTTTTGCTTAAATGCCATACAGAGTTATGGAACATGTGTCTACCAGTGTCCTTGATGGTACCGATGATACATATTTCAAGTTTCACTGACCAGTTGTTGCTGAAAACACAGGACTTGACCAACAACTGAAAACCAACCTCGACGCAGACGTTGAATAGACATACAACAGCTCTTCTTATTCTACGAATAGCGAAACTTAAAAAAAAGTTCTGGCTTTCAAGTTGACGAACAAATATAATCTGGCCAGTGTATTAGGCGAAATATATAAAAAAAAAAACGCCTTTAAAGAAATGAAAAAAATATATTCCGACTGAAAGGAACATTTCCTCCCCCACCCCACCACACCCCAACCCCACCCCACCTTCCCCCTGGGGTCTGGATATGTAAAATTCCAAACAAACAATTATTAGTTTTGCCGACACACTGTTGTTACAGATGTGATCGTTATTAGTTATTATAGGAATGAAATGCTATTAAATTTTAAATGTTGTATACAGTATGCCTTCCGCACCCCCACCATCTTCTCATATTTTATTACATTCTCAATAGTTTCAAAACGTTAAATCGTTCAATTACTCGTAGCTACCCGCCTGTATTGGAGCATAAGGATATAGAGGGTATGGGGGCATAAGATATAAAGATATAGAGGGTATGTGGACATAAGAGGTAAGGATATAATATAGGGTATGGGGACATAGTATGTATGATATAGAAGGTATGGGGACGTAATATGTAAAAATATAAAGGGTATTGGGACATAATGTTTAAAGATATATAGGGTATGGGGACATAATATGTAAGGATATAGAGGGTATTGGGACATAATATGTAAGAATACTATTATATATAGGGTATGGGGACATAATATGTGAGGACATAGAGGGTACGGGGACATACAATGTAAGAATATAGAGGTTATGGGGACATACTATGTAAGGATATATAGGATATGGGATCATAATATGTAAGGACATATAGGGTATGGGGACATAATATGTAGGGATACATGGGGTACGGGGAAATACCATGTAAGATACACAGGTTGCGGGGACACACTATGTCAAGATATATAGGATACGGGAACATAATACGTACGAATATATAGGGTATGGGGACCTAATATGTAAGAATATAAAGGATACATTGCATACAATGTAAGGTTATAGACTACAGAGGGTATAGGAGTATTTGTTAATGTTTGTTCGTGATTGTTTAGCTTTCTTTTCATTCGTGAATACAACTCCCAGTTCTCTTTTATTAAATGTTATAATTGTAACAACAATTAATTTGAAAAATAACTCGTGTCTCTATTTGTATGTTACGTTACCATTACTATTTAATTTAAAAAAATGTAATTATGTCTCAAATGAAACATTATGATGATGGCTCTGCACCAAGGGTCCCTCAGTGGGGTCAAAAGGTCAAATACACTAAAAATTCAATTACACTGTCATTTTTCTTTATTCTATACTCGATATGAAAGATCAAACGATTTTATTATTTCCGCTATATATTGTATGTACAATATGCTGCCTTTAATCGAATGGTACATGGCTACGTAAGACCTTTCCTTTTGGAAAAAATACTAAAACAACAAATAATACAGCAAATAGTATTCCTTCAATGTTTCATTATTCACAGAGTACGCGTTTGGCTCAATCATGTGAGCAAACTTAGGATGCAACATTTTGCAAACTATTTACGTTACATACAGTACTGAACTAGCTCCATTTTTTTAAAGAGCTACTTCAACATTTATGAAGTTCTTGTTACAAAGTGTAGTGTGATTAAAACGTCTACAACATCACAGTTGTGCCCTTTCTCTAGTTAACTGCAACTTTCTTTTTAAAAAACATCCTGGGATTTCTTTGGAATATTATGTGCAATTAAGTGTGCAGTATATACAATATATAGCGGAAATTCCCGTGTTGCGTTTTCATATCACTTGAGTGTATTTGGTATATTTGAACCCCAGGAACATACTAGACTGTTTCGCGGCGCATGTCCCACCGTTTCACTCAAAAAGCTAATTTTATTGACGGCTGTGTAGCAGACGACAATTTCTGAAAATAATGCCGCCAGTAGGGGTAAAATGGGGGTTCAAAACTTCGGGTCTTCGGGTAAATGGGGGTTCAAAACTTCGGGTCTTCGGGTAAATGGGGGCTCAAGACTTCGGGTCTTCGGGTTTCCTCGGGTTCCTCGGTGTATCGCGCGTCACATACCACGTGTTATATACCCACGTGTTAGATTCAACATGACTCATAACTTCGGGTTTTCTCGGTGTACCACGTGTTACATACCACGTGTTCACCCACGTGTTCGTCCACGTGTCGGATTCAACATAAACTTATTTTGAAGCATACGCAACAAGATAACGTATCATACGAAGTGTCGCATCGCGTGAGCTATTACCTGATTCGCTCCATAAGCGTCGTCATGCCATTTTTCTTTTGCGGTTAGCAATACTATATTAAAACAACTCGGTGCCGTGTGTCTGACTTTACTGTTGGTTTATTGATCGTGCGAACCTCTTTGATGAAACATGGATAAAGAGAAAATATTAGAACGACGTTGAACATGATGTAAAACCTGTACAAATAAACAAACAAAATGCAATAAGAATAACACGATATCAAGATGTTTCAAGATTTTTATTTTAAAATCAAACAACAGTATAAATTAAGCGGGTGAATAACTATCACATTTAATTTATTATATTTAACCTTATATGAGATCATTAAACGGAACATCATGATCTGTTCAGTGTAACCGATTTGAACTCTTATGAATTTGATTAACGTGTTACAATATATTAACCCGACGCAAAAATAGACCTTTGATATGGGTAACCGACTTTTAAAAAAAGGTTAAGTTAGTCCAGCTTAAATTGGTCCATTATGGTATTTTGTTAAAGGTGCATACCGTCGCTTTAGTATCAATCATAAAATCTGAGCAATTTTGTTCGAAACATCTCCATGAATTATGTTTATTACCAATAGTTGATATTTATTTGAATGAATAAGAAACTTATTCCTTAAATAGCTGTCAATATCTACTTTTGTAATATGGACAGTGTTGAATATTGCATGTCAGTCAATATTTTTGAAAAATGTAACGCTGGAATTTTGATTATTGTTAAAAATGTATCATTGTCACTTTTTTGAACAACCTTTAATATTTTTATCAGATAAAAACGATGTGTTGAAATCAATGACATTGACCCGTAACGAGATGTCACACATGTCGCACACGTTTGACATGCTTTAAAAGAAATATTTAGGATGATTTGATGAATGTATATAGCAAACATTTATCACTAAGGTTCTTTGCTAAAACTTGAAAGGAAATGACATAGATTAACCCGAAAACTCCTACCCTGACTAATAAGGGGAGACTCCTTAGTTTCGAATGAATGTCCATGGGAATTTCTTATAAAACAGAAATCTAAGAGATTAAAAGCCATGTACAGGCTAGACAATAAAAAAGAAATCCACAAATGTGGTGTTTTTGACTTAGTATGACATAATAGTTAATTTTGGTGTAAATAAAGTTTTTGTACTGTGACCGGTATAGAGTCTGTAAACAGAAACTAGTAACTGGTGGCTATGTTGTAAATGTTAGCTTTACTTGATCAATAACTTCATCTCTCCATTCGACATAAGATTACGGAAAAAAAAGCCGGATAAGGTATGTAGAAATAGCATTTTTATGACAATTTGGAGTGTTTGTCATTCAATTATGGATGTGTTATATCTCAAATAAGGGACAGGTATATGCTGCCGTGTCTCTATAAATGTCATGTTTTCCTTTTTTTGAGTGCTAAGTGGGTGGGGTAAATGAATTGTATTTGTAGGCAGAGAAACTGACTTTGTTGCTTTCTAGCATGTATTTGCTATATTTTGAGAGGAAATTATATGGTCTTTCAGGAATAGGGCATGTTTGTTAGTTCTGAAAAATAGAATTCAAGTTATTTAACCTAATTAGTGTACATGTCTGAAACTAGTCTGAATTTCAAAGAAAACTGTAGATTCCGACCTTAAGGAAAATATGCATAGTACCGATTATACACAATTTCAGGTTTAGAACACAGGTTGTAGTGCGTTTTGATATTTTCAACACAAAATTGCTCAGAAATCATCAAAATATTGCGACATTTTCCATTTTGAGATATCGACACATATTGCCAAGGGAAGTAACACTTGCGGGTAAAAATAGACCATCTCAGTTTTTTTGTTATTTTTCCAATGACCGAATGTGAATTTGCACACATTTTTCAATTTTATTTTTGTAGAAACTATAATTGGAGCCTGTAAATTGTATTTAACTGTTCATTTAAGAATGCATTAATGTAGGAGAATAGGTTTCCATATAAGATACCTTGAACTATCAGACAGACCCAACAATAAATTGCACTCTGCTATGACCAACTCTGATCAGACATGCAAAATCAGACTTACTGGAATAACAGTATTAGACGCGCATCAGACTTACAATATTCAGACTCTTGAATATCAGCCCTACAATATCTGATGCATATCAGACTCATATCAGCCAAAAAATCAGACCCATATCAGACCTACAATATCAGACACAAAAACTATTATTGTTTACATATAGGTCTGCATCTCACTGGTATGTTCTAGGTCAGACTCTGATACTTTAAGTCTTATAACTATGAGTGATAGCGTAAGTTTGATGTAATTGTAGGTCTGACATGAGTCTGAAAGTGCAGGTCTGTCTGACATGCATTAAATAGTGAAAGTCTGAATTGAGTTTGATATTTTGGATAGATCTGGAATGAGTCTGTCCGACATTCAATGTGCATATATTGCCCATACAATATCAGACTGATATCAGACCTACAATATAAGACCCATGTCAGACCCACCTTATCAGACCCATGTCAGACCTACACTACTAGATACACTCATAGCAGACCCATTTCAGACACTCATATCAGACCTTTTATATCAGACTCATGTCAGACCTTAAATACTGGGTGTGCCTCCAGCATACAAAATATCGTTGGTTGGTCTGATCTGAGTCGTAACTATTTAAAGTTGTGATATGATAGTGTAAGTAAGTTCTTAGTTAAGGTCTGGTATAATAAGTCTGGTAGTGTAGGTTTGAGCCATGTCTGGTATGCTACCTACTTTTCAGTTCATACTGCACTAAAACTATCTGGATGTTTTTGTGCATACCATTTCATTTTTTACTTTATTTTTAATTCGCAGTCTGCATAACCATAGCTGCAGTGACCGTTATGTCTATTATTTTCTCTACAATTTTAACTGAAATGGAAATATTCAATTTCGAGTTTAAATTAAAAAACTTCGTAATCACCAATTCATGTCATATTTGGGGTGGCAGCAAAAACAAAGATGGCTATGGTGTTATCCGCGTTACTTTTCGTGGTCACCGAAAATGGGTAACTGTTCATAGGCTGATGTTCTACATATCATCATAATGTGAACAGTTACCCAGCCATCTGCATGTGTCACATAGGTGTCACCAAAAACTTTGCATTAATGTTAAGCATTTAAGTTTGGAAACTTGTTTAGTAAATAATCAGCGGTCAGTTTGTAGAAATGAAGGCATTTGTAATGGTCACCGTGGCTATAGGCCGTGCCTTCTATGAGAATGGGTAATTATTATGTTGATATGTTAAAACAAAGGCATGTTTAAATTTTAAATATTTGGATTTATTCCATAGTTATGTTCATGATTGTTAGATGTTACAGTTTCATAAAAGTTAGTGTTTAAAAGTTTCCTGTTACTTCGTCGTTTGCGGGATACATAACGGTTGTGCTTGTATTGGACTGTTTCCGACAGCTGTGTGCGATACTTACTCAACCGATCGCGTTGAGCAATGTGCATTGTGAAAGGGTCTGCCATCGCATATTTCAATCCAGCCTTTTTAGCTAACAATTGGGCAGACTTGCCTGTTCCATGTTTTTTGGTGCATACGTAAACACTCGACTGTTTAAATGTTCACACTTGTTTGTTGTGTAGAGTTTGGAAATGCGACCCAACATTTCTCCTGAAAATACTGTATCAAGTACCCGTTTGATGTTTTTATGGTCTTCCTTTGAAATATTTCTGTGTTTGCCATATGGCAAAAAGTTGGTGGAATAGCTGGCAAGATGGGCATGACACACTGTTGAATATATTCTGCACTGGGCATGAATGTTGCTAAAGCAGGGCAGTATATTGTTTATTGCTGCCCTGCCCTTTTCGACAAACTGCTTCTCGGATACACTATTTTTTTTTATATGCGTCAGTTCAAGCCTTACGAGCGCCCGAACGCATGATGCAAGTTTTTGGGAAAATATGACCTTGTCGACTTTGTCATGTCTGGTATAGATTGCCTCAATGTTTGACAAAAAATCTGCACTATGTCACATGCTATACTGGCGTTGCTAGGCAAGGGTGAAGTTGTTGCTATGCATCATGGCGTTGTTGCTATGTAGGCTAAGGGAGACTACTCTAGATAAGTTCTGAAGCAGGTTCTTTATATTTTTAGTTCAGGAATAAATGATTTTTCTGTACCCTGAATACTATGTAGGTAAAGTACTCAAAGGTACATTTACAACACATATACCAACTTAATTTTGATTCTAAGAAGAGGAAAAAAAGAACAAAACATACTGATAAATATGTAACTTTTCAGGAATTATAGTGCCAAGTTTAAGAAGCTCTGAAATGCCTAAATTCCATCGCATTGGCACAGCTGACGTATCAAAATGCTCGAAATAACTGGAATAAGTGATTTAAAAGTAACAAATAAAAATTTGAAAAAATATTTTTGCCCTTAAGGGGAGACTCCTTAGTTTCGAATGAATGTCCATGGGAATTTCTTATAAAACAGAAATCTAAGAGATTAAAAGCCATGTACAGGCTAGACAATAAAAAAGAAATCCACAAATGTGGTGTTTTTGACTTAGTATGACATAATAGTTAATTTTGGTGTAAATAAAGTTTTTGTACTGTGACCGGTATAGAGTCTGTAAACAGAAACTAGTAACTGGTGGCTATGTTGTAAATGTTAGCTTTACTTGATCAATAACTTCATCTCTCCATTCGACATAAGATTACGGAAAAAAAAGCCGGATAAGGTATGTAGAAATAGCATTTTTATGACAATTTGGAGTGTTTGTCATTCAATTATGGATGTGTTATATCTCAAATAAGGGACAGGTATATGCTGCCGTGTCTCTATAAATGTCATGTTTTCCTTTTTTTGAGTGCTAAGTGGGTGGGGTAAATGAATTGTATTTGTAGGCAGAGAAACTGACTTTGTTGCTTTCTAGCATGTATTTGCTATATTTTGAGAGGAAATTATATGGTCTTTCAGGAATAGGGCATGTTTGTTAGTTCTGAAAAATAGAATTCAAGTTATTTAACCTAATTAGTGTACATGTCTGAAACTAGTCTGAATTTCAAAGAAAACTGTAGATTCCGACCTAAGAGAAACAACGAGCGTCCTCAGGACGTGTTGGTGCCATCACTGACTTATACCACGTGACTCAAGCGAGGTCGTTTTGATGACATCATGTGCCTCTGGCGCTAATCTCCCGTCAAGTGTGGATGTTCCCGACTTTAACCTTTCCGCCAGAATACTGGTGTACTTTTACGCGGGTTCTATCTTTGTACTTTAAGTGGAACTCATAGAATGGTTGAGAAAAGCTAACTCAAATATTTGAAAAACTAAGGTATTTATAAACAACGACAAAATCTAGAACATCGGCAGTACGCCGATGTTCTAGATTTTGTCGTTGTTTATAAATACCGTACTGCCGATGTTCTAGATTTTGTCGTTATTTATAAATACCTTAGTTTTTCAAATATTTGAGTTAGCTTTTCTCAACAATTCTATGAGTTCCACTTAAAGTACAAAGATAGAACCCGCGTAAAAGTTTTGATCTAGAGCATCGGCAGTTATTTTTTAGCGCGATGAACATCAAGTATAAGACTTTACTAAAAAACGGATTCAACAATGAATTTTAGACGTATTAATCGGTTTAATTCAATGGTACTTGTTCAAATGAAAGTATTTGTCCTGGAATTAAAAAAACATGTTACCGTTAATGCTTGAAAATAGACGTTCTAAAAATGGATTTAAAATTACAACACGTTTTTTATCAGTATGACTGTGAATGGAGGGGCGTTCAATAAATTTGAATTTTGTAGATTTGTTTAATGTTTTGTAGTTGTAATGATAATAAATCAACGACTTTAAATTAGTACCTTCGTCATCATTAGGACTGGCGTAATTCATAGGTTATCAACTCATGTCTAACTCCACCGTTTTTTAAAGGGAGTACATCAGGTTTTTTATGGGAATCTAGTTGTCCGTCTTAAAATTGACAAATACAATTATTTTCTAGTCTACTTGACCAAAACATAATGAATGAGCCAAAAAAATAGCTCTTATTTGCAAAGAAATTCATTCTGCGCAGTATCCTGTGCTATCCTCGGTGAAGCACCGGGGTTAATTTCAGTATTCTACGTCCGATTCCGCCCCAGCTATATGGAAATTTCAGACATCAACACAACGGTTCTAACATCATATTTTGATCGATATAAGTGTTTTATCATTAACTGGAATTTTATAATTTAAGGCGTTTCTAGAATAATCCTGATGTACCCTCTTTAATTTTCTGTTTAATGAGAAACTATGATGGTTTGCGTAATAAATGTAATGAGCATATTTTGTCAATAGCTTAACTGAGAACGTTTATAAGAATTTGATCACCACACTCCTCCCCAACGTTATAAACTTCGCGCTTGTCGCGCATATATTATTCAGAATGCGAAATGAATGGGATGTCTGTATCTTTACTCCGTGAAAAGGGTACTTTATATAAAATATTTCCAGAAATTCAACTTTATGGTGATTCTGAGTAGTGTTATCTTCAAAATGTTAAACATGTCGCAAACGCATCGCAGTCGGTTGTATGGTGGATTATAGGCTATCAGAGGCGTAGCTGACGTATGCACACTTATTATGCCTGACAAACTAGGGCCACCACACCACCCCACCCCGTTCCGACTTCAGTTTGTATTGCGTTTTTTGGACATGCTTTTTTTTCTTTTTCAAATTGATGTGTATGCACTGGCCTATATTGCCTAATAGTAGCTAAGCCGATGGGCTAAAGTATATGTGTTCATGATTTGTACAGAGAAAAACGTCTTTTGAATATTTAAAATGCTGAATTAAAATGTGTTTCATTTCTGGTTGACATTAATCAGCCCATAGCTGATGACAAGTGACGATTTATATACGTCCGTCCAGTGTTATAGATAATAGAAAGGTTTAATGTAATCGCTTGACATTTGGGTATTTATTTTCTTTTTGTTTTGACCATAGATCTACATAACACTGGATTTGAAACATGTCGTAAATCCAATTTATCCGCCGAATAATAATTTACCCATGAATACTTGCGCGTACACGTAAGGTATTATGGCGCATGCGCATTGCGCTAAGATACGTACCGTCTTACGAATTGATCAAATGTAAGAAAACCTAGTATACATATCGTTGTTCATTTATTTGTTTTGGGAAAAGTATTTACGATAGCCGGTTATTTCAAAGACGAGTTGAAAGATAATTCTTTATTCTATACAGTGATGTTGGTTTAAGCTTTACTTAAAACGAACTTAATAAGAACAATTACGTTCATTTCACCGTATGTGAAACTGCGACAGTGAGGGACTCGGCAAATAAAACAAGAGGCCCAAGAGGGCCTGTGGACGCTCTACTGGCTCAAGATAAAGTTTATCTATAAGGGGCCATACGTCTTTCAAAAATAATTCAACCAGAACATGGCAATGACAGGTGCAACTAGCCTTAGTACTGATCATTCTCGCCAAGATTCGCTGAAATCTGGCAAAGAGTTCAGAAGAGAATAATCTGGACAAAGTCTGTGTATTAAAACATTTAAAGGGTTACAACTCTGCCAAAAATCATTCAACCGAAATATGGCGATGATATGCACAACTAGGCTTGATATTGATCATCCTTGTCAAGTTTCGTCTATATCCAGCCAGGGGTTCAGGAGAACTAGCCCGGAAAAAAATTGTCGTATCAAAATCCTTTAAAGGGCCATAACTCTGCTAAATATCTGTAAACCGGAACGTGACAATGACATGCACAACTAGGCTTGGTGCTGATCATCCCTGCAAAGTTTCAATGAAATCTGGCGAGGGGTTCAGGAGAAGTAGATCAGACAAAGTTTGTGTATTAAAACCTTTAAAGGGCCATAATTCTGCCAAAAAAAATCATTTAACCGGAATACGCCAATGATTTGCAAAACTAGACATGGAACTGATCATCCCTAAAAAGCTTCGTTTAAATCCGGCCGGAGGTTCAGGAGAACTAGTCAGAACAAAGTTTGTGTATTAAAACCTTTAAAGGGCCCTAACTCCGCCAAAACCATTCAACCGGAACACGGCGATGATGTGCACAACTAGATAAAGAATCGATCATCCCTAAAAAGTTTCGTTTAATCCGGCCAGGAGTTCAGGAGAACTAGTCAGAACAAAGTTTGTGTATTAAAACTTTTAAAGGGCTATAACTCTGCCAAAATCATTCAGCTGGAACACGGTGACTATGTACAACTAGGCTTGGTACTGATCGTCCCTGCAAAGTTCCAATGAAATCCGGCCAAATGAAGGCCCTTTCGTCTTAATGAGGCCACGATATAGCATATTTCAGAAAATCAAGGGCCATGACTTCGATATAAATAGTCCAATCTGGATGGTTTTCTAACTCGTCCAAGTTTTCATCGATATTAACAATCTGGTAAAGTTTCTTAAAGATCGAATGAAAGATGAAGGCCCTATCGTCTTAACGAGGCAAAATATAGGATTTTTAACTAAATCAAGAGCCATAACTCCATTATTACTGGTTCGATCTGGCTGGTTTTCGAACTTAACCGAGCTTTCATTGATATGAACACTCTCGTAAAGTTTCATAAAGATCGCGAGAAAAATGAAGGCCCTATAATCTTAACGATGCAAAATATAGCATTTTTAACTAAATCAAGGGCCATAACTCATCCGTTACTGGTCCGATCTGGCTGTTTTTCAAAATTGTCTGAGCAGTCATTGATATAAACAAACAGTTAAAGTTTTGTAAAGATCAGATGAAAGATGAAGGCCCTATCGAATTAACGAGGCAAAATATAGCATTTTTAACTAAATCAAGGGCCATAACTCTGCTGTTACTGGTCCGATCTGGCTGGTTTTCGAAATTATCCGAGCTTTTATTTATATAAACAATCTGGTACAGTTTGGTAAAGATCGAATTAAAGATAAAGGCCCTATCGTCTTAACAAGTCAAAATATAGCATTTTTAACTAAATCAAGGGCCATAACTCCGCTTTTAATGGTCTGATCTAGCTGGTCGTCAAATTTATCCGAGCTTTCATTTATATTAACAATCTGGTAAAGTTTGGTAAAGATTGAATGAAAGATGAAGGCCCTATTGTCTTAATGAGGCAAAATATAGCATTTTTAACTAAATCAAGGGCACTAACTCCGTTGTTAATAGTCCGATCTAGCTGGTTTTCGAATTTAACCGAGCTTTTATTGATATTAACAATCTGTGCAAGTTTGGTAAAGATCAAATAATAAATAAAGGTGCTAGAGTGTTCACAAGGCTTACTATGGCATTTTTCAGCAAAACAAGGGTCATAACTCCGTTGAAATTATTTCGATCTTGCCGGTTTTCGAACTTGTTCAAGCTTTTATTGATATAAAGACACTGGCAAAGTTAAGTAAAGATCCGATTAATATTGAAGGCCCTAGAGTGTTCACAAGGCAGAAAATAGCATTTTTCAGAAAAGACAAGGGCCATAACTCCATTGTTACTGATCTGATTTAGCTGGTTTTTGAACTTGTTTGAGCTTTTATTGATATTAAAAATCTGTGGAAGTTTGGTAAAGATCAAATAATAAATAAATGTGCTAGAGTGTTCACAAGGCAGAAAATGCCATTTTTCAGAAAAACAAGGGCCATAACTCCAGTGTTACTGACCCAATTCAGCCGATTTTCGAACTTGTTCAAGCTACAATTGGTATTAACAATCTGTGCAAGTTTGTAACGATCAAATAGCAAATGAAGGTGCTAGAGCGTTCACAAGGCAGAAAACAGCAATTTTCAGAAAATTCAAGGGCCATAACTCCGGTGTTACAGATCCGATTTGGCTGGTTTTCAAACTCGTTCGAGCCTTCATTGATATTAACAATCTCTGCAAGTTTGGTAAAGATCAAATAATAAATGAAGGTGCTAGAGTGTTCACAAGGCTTAATATGGCATTTTTTCAGCAAAATAAGGGCCACAACTCCGGTGAAATTATTCCGATCTTGCTGGTTTTCGAACTTGTCCGAGCTTTTATTGATATTAACAACCTGTTAAAGTTTGGTAAAGATCGGATAAAAAATGAAGGCCCTATGGTGGTAACAAGACAAAAGTTAACGACGGACGACGGACGGACGGACGGACGGACGACGGACAACTCGTCATCCCATAAGCTCTGCTTGCCTTCGGCCAGTAGAGCTAAAAAAAAAAGATATACATATCGTTGCTGATTTGTTTATTTTGGGAAATGTTTTTAAGCTAGCTGGTTAATTCAATACGAGTTGAAAGATAATTCTTAATTCTATACAGTGATGCTGGTTTTAGCTTTACTAAAAACGAACTTAATAAGAACAATTACGTTCATTTGACCGTATGTGAAACTGCGACAGTGACGTGACTCGGCAAATTAAAAATATATATATACATATCGTTGCTGTATTATTTCTTTTGGGAAAAGTATTTAAACTAGCTGGCTAATTCAAATATGAGCTGAGAGATTGTTCTTCTGTCTATAAGCGATTTCTATTTTAACTTTAATAAACAAAATAAATAATATGACCGTAGGTTAAACTGCGACAATGATCATGTGACTCTGCAAATTGTAAATATACATGCATAACGATACATGTAAGTACATAAGTTCGCTGGCTCATTAGGTAATTCGACTTGATTTTGGCTTCAGTTGCCTTGTTTAATTAAACTATGATGGATTTAGTGGTCTATTGTTCCATATTGCACATCTGGCGCCTTCTAATTAACACCGTTCGATACCGAATATACAGTGCGGTCGACGTGTCTGTTTTTATTCCACCCTTCCACCCCTAAGTCAGAGGTGTCATACCGAATATACAAGGTGGTCGAGCGCGATATTGCGGCATATTGTCCCCTTAGAAGGGCGGTAACAGATGTAATTCAAAGGGTTGTTTTGTGTTCCAAATAACAGGATGTTGATGATCGATATAATATTTCTGTTTTATTGCACGCACGTACCCCAAAAGTCAAACGTGTCATACCGAACACACAGGTATCGCATCGTAATACTATTTTTTTAACTAACTTAAACAGCAAAATTTGACGAAAACAAAGGTTATACAGAAATCCAAGGTCGTCATTCAAATCTACACAATAATGGCAATACAAAGGAATAATTATTTTGAATATATCCCCATCAATAAAACAGGAGTTTCACTTAGACTGTTTATACATTTATGAAAAATAAAGGCGATTTTATTGATGAATTTTCAACCAATTCAACTGCGTAATCTGCGAACAAAACAAAGGCTATACAGAAATCCAAGACCGGCAAGCAACTCTACATAATAATGGCATAACGACGGAATAATTACTTCGAATATCGTAACGTAAATGAAAGAGAAGTTAAATTTTAAAAAAAATTACATTCTCGATTTCAAGCCGCAAATGGCGAAAACTAGAAAAAGAATTTATAAATTTTCAACCAAATTCAACTGCGTAATTTGCGAATAAAACAAAGGCTATACAGAAATCCAAACCGGCAAGCAACTCTACACAATAATGGCATTACGAAGGAATAATTACTTTGAATATCGTAACGTAAATGAAAGAGAAGTTAAATTTTCAAAAAATGTACATTCTCGATTTCAAGCCGCAAATGGCGAAAACTAGAAACAGAATTTATAAATTTTCAACCAAATTCAACTGCGTAATTTGCGAATAAAACAAAGGCTATACTGAAATACAAGACCGGCAAGCAACTCTACACAATAATGGCATTACGAAGGAATAATTACTTTGAATATCGTAACGTAAATGAAAGAGAAGTTACATTTTCAAAAAATATACATTCTCGATTTCAAGCCGCAAATGGCGAAAACTGTAGAAAAAAAAATCAACACGGCTATCGAGCGTATTTTCACCGCTAAAACCCAAGTTATAGTATGAATTCCATAATTTCTTTCAATAAATTAAAAGCAATACATGCAGATTTAAATAACTTACCTCGATATTTGAAATAGATCGTGAAGTAGTATGTTAATAATTCTGCTTTATGTCAGCATCAAAATCGATCGCGTCAAAAATAGCCACCGCGCACCTGTTACCCTGGCAGGTACCCTGTTGTTTACCGCAGAATAATCAGGGAATCAGCTTACTGACCATTCGATGGATAAATCGGGAATTAACAAGGGGCGTATAGGGTGTTTCAAATCCAGTGTACATATAAATCCATGGTGTATGTTAATCCGAGCCTTCTCTGACCTTACCAGCCCTTTTTATGATTTTTGATATTTCATCTGGCCAGTAAAGCCGAAAAAAAAAGAGGCTTTTAGGGTAAGAGAAGGCTCGGATTATGTGTATGTAGTCAGTTACTCGATACAAATATACACATTGCAACAACAATTATACATAACTATTTTACAGCGAATTATTTGAGAAATTGCATTGCCGGTGTCAAGGTAAATCGAAGGTACTGAGAGCATGGTGAACTATGATGAAATTGCGTTTTAGAATAAGGTCGTGTTTGATTCCAATGAAACCGGAACTGGATACAAAATCCATACTGTTTGTTTACAACAGTTTTGATAAATCCTGAACAAGATTTGAGACACTGCGAATCCAGCTCTCGGGATGGATTCGTGCAGATTCAAAACGGATCATTCGTAACACTTCGGCCAATGATGCTACGAATGACAGATCAGGCCTAAAAAAAGTGTTTTTTTCCCCTGTAACATCCTCAAAATAATTAGGTAGGGTAGGGATTTCTTTTTATTATTTTTTTTCTCAACTTTGGATGTCTGAAACAGAACCTTGTCTGGACCTTGGAACAAGGTGTGTATTGAATGTTCCATGCATTAACTGTTATTTCATTAAATAAATAAAACATTCAATAGCAAATAAACTTAATAACCCTGACAATCCTGTATTACTAATCAAAAGCTGTTCTTGTGTACACTGGTAACAGATAATGTTTTGCCATTTGCAGGCTTTGAAGGACAGATTTAAATTCAATGATTTCAAGACATATTATGGCTTTTAATATTAACATTTACCCAAGGGTTAAAGTATTCATAAAGACCAGGCATTCACAATTTAATTTTATTTACCAAGTAATTTATATTAACTTGTTAACTAGGGTTAAACAACAAACCACATTAAAATACACTCACAATATACTGATGACTATTAAATATTTCTGTGTGTTTACTCAATTTACTATTTTGTTCATGATGACTCTGACATCGTTTCATTCATTTATATTTACATTTCTGACGTAAGTATTTGATTAACACAAACAGAACTAGAAACATCCATTTGACCATGAATCACATTTTAATTGCTTCATGCGCAGTTAAAACTATGACGTTTCAAGTAAAAACAAGTGACGTGTGACGTGTGTATACCATAAAAGATTAGGAAGGCGTGGCTAAACGTTTACGCTGTCCCATTTGCCGTAATAAATATAGGTGTTATTCTGCAATTTTATCAATTTAGAGAAGAAAATGGTTGAGAAACGGGACATATGGGTATTTATTGAGTACAATAATAATATAAATTATAAGGAATATGTTTTATTTATTTAACTATCATGGGACTATGAATAGCATCAGGTCGCGAGCAAAGTTAACAATCCCTTCTGGATTCACTTACTTTGCACGTGACCTGATGTTATTCAGTGCCACGAATGTTAAAAAATAAAATGTATTCCTTAAATATATTGGATTGAGCAATAATATAGTGGTAAATGTATATTCTGATGAAGGCCTTTGGCCGAGAGCTAATAAATTGAGTAAACGCATAGACATGTTTATTGTACAGATCCCTATGGGCCCCTCGGCCGACCGACCCTTAACATTTTTAAGCAAAATAAAAGATCCCTACCCACCTACCCTATTTTATTTAGAGCTGCTAGGGGAAACACATCTCTTTTTTGGTCCAGTACAGATTTTGTATCTTATGTGGTTTTTTATATATCACTAATTGTTTCTTATTCATTCAGATTCATTTATAATATCAATAAAGCAATGCTATACAGAACTACATTATTGCTAAAATCTATTTTGAGTTTTAGCATTTGATTATAACGTACGGATTTACCCAACCAGATTCATCAAACCGGTTTCGGTTTTATTATTATTATTTTTATATGTTTTGCTGGTGTTTTACTCCATTTATCAACATATCAATTAGGTTATGTAAGGCGGCCAGTTTAATTAGTGGGGGAAGTCCTCAGCTATTTGAGACGAACTCAGATACAAAATTCCCCGCCATTCTGTCAAAGCTACGCAATTTCATCTAATGGGATTCAATTTCGGTACAGTCTGGCACAATCACGCGTTCTGTTCTGCCACACATGTATTCATAAAACATCAAAGACCACATATCTTTACGATTACATTGTTCAGAATGTAATGACCTCCTCTCAAAGAGACGCGGGGGAATGTTTACCATCCGTGTTATCGAGGAATAGACAGGCGGTGTGTACCAGTAGGGGACCAGCAATCGTGAACGCTCGGCCAATCCCGTCATTCCTCGGGATCCCGCTGCGAAGCAGTGTACGAGATATTGCGAATGGGGTACCAGATGAAATTTCGCGCGCAATTGGAGAAGGAATTACAAAGGATAGTTACTTATGCGATAACCATTACTGACCAAACCTATTAAATATTATCTGAAGATTATAAAGGCCATGTCACAACATATATGTATAGTTCTTAAATATATAAATCCAAGAAAGATGGAAGATATGCGTTTGATGGTGTTGCAAGAGAAATAAAGTATAAAATTAACTGGTTACAAATCTCAATAAACTATCCTTGGAGATCAATACGGCGTATGCATATATTGTTGGATCTTTATGTTAGATCACGTGATGATCACGTGATGATGATGATTGATCTATTTATAGACCGCACAGCAAAACGATGGAACAATAGATGTAATAGCTACATAAACAATCTATAACTTAAACAATGTATCGAAGAAATTATTTGAAATTTCTAAATGACATTGCCTTATTTGTATCCGCACAAGAAAAGGTAAAACACCTATTAAAATATGGGTCTTCTTTTCAGGCAATGCGTCGATTCATCAGTGAGGCTGTAGTTAGGATTCGTGAAAAAACATGGTTACTAAAGCTTGGTGAACAAGTTCACCATGCTAAAAACGACACCATGTATACATATTGGCATAGTCTAAAAACTGGGATGGAATGGAATTAGAATGGTATGATATGTTGATTCCAATCGCATTCCATTCCATTCTACTCTAAGTTCCCATTGCATATTTTAGTATGTGACACATGTACAGCATAGGATAAAATATGGAACGAATCTAAAAGAAAATTGAAACACAATAAAAACAAGTGTGAAATATGCTTATTAAGGGTCTAGCTGATTATCTAATTATCAGGAAAGCGTGGGAACCCAAATCCAATGTAATAGATCTGTCATTTTCTAAATACATATATAACCTCTAACCTATTCAAGTAATATTAGATATGAGAGGGTAGTATTAGCTAGCATTAAACTCATTTCTTATGTTCAGTCATCTGGTCGAACCCTCACATTGGTTTTCTCTTTGGCTGAGACCACTGTGGTTAAAATAACACGAATACTAAAAACTTGGAAATCACTAAAACACATACCAATATTTTATTAATGTTATCAACAATGTAGTCTGAAATTTTTTATTTCAGATTACATTGTTGATGAAATTAATAAAATATTGGTACAATTTTTTGCATGTGTTTCGGTTATTTCCAGTTTTTGGTATTCATGTTGTTTTAAAAAAATCTGGGTGACCGATTATAAAAGTTAAGTTGTGTACAATTCTGGATACATCATGTATCCAGAATCGTACTGAACAACCACAGCCTGGGGTGTTTCTGTATTTTTATATAGCTTTACAACAATATCTTAGTGTATATTTGTTAATTTCTACGGATGTGGTCTTTATTGTTAGCGATTTAGTTTTATCTCGATGTACATGGAGGATTAGCCTGGCATTTTTCATTCCTGTTAGACGCCATATAACTTTCATGACAAGTTTTTTCTATGTGTAACCGGGTACAGGTAAATGGTGAATAATCGATTCCTAACCGTATGTCCTCGATAGCTCAGTGGTTAGAGTGCTGGTACGGTAAACCAGAGACCCTGGTTTCGAGTCCCGGTTGAGGAACGAATTTTTCACCACCTATTATATTTGGGGGCTTTTCCGGGATCTAGACCGTCTCCGTTAGCATGAAACAGTATGAAAATAAGCCTGACAGCCGGCCTGGAGTTAACTCCACTAGAAATTCAGGGAGAAGCGTACCAGCCCCCTAGACTACTGCGACAAACTTAAGTCAAGGCTGGCATATGATTATGATACAGCATCTAAGGAAGCCACGAAAGCGGGTCAAAAGCAAAAGAAGTACTATGATCAAAAAGTTAGAGAGGCCATTTTGCAACCCGGTGATCGTGTATTGATACGAAATGTTGGCCTTAAGGGAAAACAAAAGCTGGCCGATAATTGGGACGTCCAGCCATATGTTGTCTGCTGAATTTCTAGTGGAGGTAACTCCAGGCCGGCTGTCAGACTTTTTTTCATACTGTTTCATGCTAACAGACACGGTCCTAGATCCCGGACGAGCCCCCCAAATATAACAGGTGGTGAAAAAATCGTTCCTCAACCGGGACTCGAACTCAGGGTCTCTGGTTAATCGAACCAGCGCTCACTAAGCTATCGAGGACACACGGTTTAGGAATCGATTATTCACAATTTACCTGTACCCGGTTAAATATGTTTAGCGTCATTGGGCTCATAGGCTTTTGAGTGGCTGGGCTAAAAAATAAATGGCATTCATATGAAAACGATCAACTACATCAATTCCTAATTGGAATAAACAAAATCTTACTACATTGAATATCATTATAACTTGTTAACTTGTTTTAATGTTTGGATATGGTTTCAGTTAAAAAAAACATATTTGTTCATGTGCCTCTATTTCATGGGCGTGGTTTCAAAAAGATATTTGTATGTTTCAATTACTTTTTCACAAAATAAACAAACACGTTATCCACGCCCAATTACACCTAAACATAAAAATTATATATTGAGTAGTCTGGTACCCTTCCCCTACTGTCTCTTCATGCACGACCCACGGAGATAGAGTAGCGAGTGCAGTAGGGTAAGGGTACAAGACTACTTTTGTGCGCTAACCATTGTTTTTCTTCAAATAATTGGGAGACCAAAGCATACTCACCCCCACCACACACACACATACACTCTGAACATTGACCCCACCCCCACCACCATAATAGCATACTCGCCACCTCCACCCCACCACCTCCACTCTGAACATTTCACCCCCTCCCCCCTCTGAACATTGCACCCCCTCCCCCCAAACCCCCACCCCCCCCCCCCCCCACCCCCCATTTGATTGACATATCTATATAATAAAGTAAACACCGTCCATGTTTTACATTATGCTGCCTGTATCCATTTATAGAAACTATGGTTTAACTAGAGTAAATGCGCATTACACCTTAACTAAAAATGCGCTGACCAACGACCGTAGTTAAACTATAGTTAGTGATCGAAGTCCCTCACTTGTGACCTGTCTATTGCCACGTAAACATGAGAATAACACGTACGTAATAATGACTCAATGGGAAATCCCATATTGTCCAATCTTTCTAGTTAGCCATTTTTCAAAATGAAATTCAAACTAAGTTTCACTTACATGTTCTTAGTCATGAGACCTGCCTCTGCTGAGAATGGTAGAGGTGATGTGGCATATAAGAAAAGAAAATTCTGATCTTTGTTGACACCGTGAACAAACTGCATTCATTCGGAACCTCATAAATGTGTTCTACTTTCACTTTCAAAACTTGTTGATAAATAAAATCATCATACAACCATGCAAATGGTTCTTAGCTACCACAAACAAGCCAGTTTCCATCCACGCCCAGTTTCCGTCATTCTCATTTAAAATCTATTTTTACACTGCAAATTACTTACGTGATGTTACTTATTGACAGACGTTTACTTAGCAATGACGACTGGAAACAGAAGAAACAATCAAAAAGTAAATAAGCGGTACAAAAACAAAAGGCATTTCTCCGAAAACTGTGTTTACTTCCTTTTATGGCATTGGGGATGTGCGCGCATATTGCCATATAATAAATTCTTTAAAAATATAACACTGTTATGACGTCATATTTTTATCACACTTCAACAGACTCAGTTAAAATATACCGTGATAATATATTTTGACCAAAGAGTAGCAACTCGTTCAACCTGTATCTGTTTGATTTACACAGAGTTACCCATCGTTATAGTGTAAATTGTCGTCGTGGATCATATTGCATTGACGTTACCAGGCGCATTATTATAGCGATCGAGGTGAATGATGGAACAATGCAAACATACAATTTTTACAAATGTAATTGTTGAATAGACTTGCAAACACGTTTTCAGTTCATAAAATGTTATTGTATCATGACCTAGTTGTATCTATCACTCGATAAAAAACATGACGGAAACTTGGATTGTAAACAAAATGATTTCTCAGTTTTAATCTATTTATAAAAAGGTCACGTGCCACTTCGATAATTTATATCAAGCAAAATTCTCTGGCGTCAAATGTCCTGGAAGAGGTAACCTAATAGAAACTACAGTAAAAATTGTCAGGATACATAGATTTGTCTGACACATAAGTTTATGTTTGCAAAAGTGACGGAAAGTGGCCCCCGACCAGTACATGTATTTTTAAAATTAATATTATATATGTAAAGAAAAAAAAGAATTGTTAGATAAAATAAATAAAACATTATTTCTTATTCATTGTTTTTGTTGATGTTTTGTTTTGTTACATCCTGTTAGAGAGATATTCATTGTTTTATATTATTGCTTTATACATAATATGAAAAAGGCACAGCCTAAACGGGGATTTATCCAGTTTGAGTAATAAACTTAAGGATGTTGGCTTGGCAAGTTTTCAAGTCTAAGAATTTTATTTTTTAAATCATAGATTTATTTGACAACAGAATTGTTTCATTTTTAGCTCTACTGGTCGAAGACCAGCAGATTCGAAGACCAGCAGATTCGACCAGCAGAGCTTATGGGATGACGTTTTGTCTGTCGTCCGTTAACTTTTTCTCGTTAAGACGATAGGACCTTCAATTATTATTCAATCTTTAACAAACTTTAAAAGGTTGTTAATATCAATGAAAGCTCAGACAAGTTCGAAAACCAGCCAGATCGGACCAGTATCGGCGGAATTATGGCCCTTGATTTAGTTAAAAATGCTAAATTTTGCCTCGTTAAGACGATAGGACCTTCATCTTTCACTCGATCTTTACCAAACTTTACCAGATTGTTACTATCAATAAAAGCTCGGACAAGTTCAAAAACCAGCCATATCGAACCAGTAACAGCGGATTATGGCCCTTGATTTAGTTAAAAATACTATATTTTGCCTCGTTAAGACGATAGGGGCTTTATTGTTCATCCGATCTTTACCAAACTTTATCAGTTGTTATTGTCTTTGAAAGCTCAAACAAGTTCGAAAACAGCCATATCGGACCAGTAATAGCGGAGTTATGACCCTTGATTTAGTTAAAAATGCTATATTTTGCCTCGTTAAGACGATAGGGGCTTCACTGTTCATCCGATCTTTACCAAACTTTATCAGATTGTTAATGTCGTTGAAAGCTCGAACAAGTTCGAAAAATAGCCATATCGGACCAGTAACAGCGGAGAAATGGCCCTTGATTTAGTTAAAAATACTATATTTTGCCTCGTTAAGACGATAGGGGCTTTATTGTTCATCCGATCTTTACCAAACTTTATCAGTTGTTATTGTCTTTGAAAGCTCGAACAAGTTCGAAAAACCAGCCATATCGAACCAGTAACAGCGGATTATGGCCCTTGATTTAGTTAAAAATACTATATTTTGCCTCGTTAAGACGATAGGGGCTTTATTGTTCATCCGATCTTTACCAAACTTTATCAGTTGTTATTGTCTTTGAAAGCTCGAACAAGTTCGAAAAATAGCCATATCGGACCAGTAACAGCGGAGAAATGGCCCTTGAGTTAGTTAAAAATGCTATATTTTGCCTAGTTAAGACGATAGGGGCTTCACTGTTCATCCGATCTTTACCAAACTTTATCAGATTGTTAATGTCAATGAAAGCTCGATCAAGTTCGAAAACCAGCCAGATCGGACCAGTAACAGCAGAGTTATGGCCCTTGATTTTGTTAAAAATGTTATAATTTGCCTCGTCATACGAAAGGGCCTTCATTGTGCATCTGATCTTTGCCAAACTTTACCATATGTTATGACTTTCATAGGGTAGCACTGAGTAGATTTTATCCTTTTGCTTTAAAAATAAGGTTTTTGTTTTTCATTTGTAGAAAAAATATATAAAAGCAGATACTGAACTAATTTTATATTCGATCTCTATTTCAGCAAAATTGTGTGTACAGTATTTTACTGTGAAAATGTCAAAATACATCAGGGAGACGGGTCCTGAATACATGTAACTCCAAAATGTGTGTAATTTATAGAAATTGTAAAATAAAATCACTAGAAGCCTCAGATCAATGACCTATATAGATGTTTACTTGTTTTGAAAGAAATTTCATAGGACCTTGTCATATACAAGTTTTAAAAAAAGTTGAGCATTATATATTTTTTATCTTGAATTATTTTTTGGGGTAAAAAAAGGGTGGGGTACGGTCCATATATGATTGCTTTTTAAAGTAAAAAGACAAGGATTACAAGTGTTTGTGGATGTTTTGAGAGATACATATCGAAAATTAGTCTTTGTTTTTCAGGAAAAAAAAGTGAAAATGTTCAGTGACTCTATTTTTCCTCTTTTTAGTGAAGTTTTGGAGTTAGAAATATGTCATCTTCAAGGACGTCTAGTGGTAAAAAAAGTGTGATGATCTACCTTTTTTCCCTAATTTTGTGTCTAAATGATATTTTTATATCTTAGCACTACGTCCTTTCCAAACCAACCTCCTTAAAATATCAAATTGTACAATTGAAGATATTGCACTAATTTTTCTTTTTCTATGAAAAAAAAAAGGACAGAGATTCACTTGCATGTGTTCTGGGATGAAAATTGAAATAAAAGTTCGTGATTTCAGCTAACTTCGGAATCGATCGAGATGTTGCGAATGTGCATGAACATATATTATCGGATGCAATTGTCAGATTATTAAAGCTATCGTATCATACAAACTGAACTAAGGTATTGACTATTAACAGTGCTAACATTGATAACAGACAAAAATAATTGAATTAAATTGAATGTTGTTTAACGGCTCATCAACACAGTATCTGTTATTTAGAGCCGCCCAAGAGAGAGGAGAAGGATACATAGGAATCTGGGAACCGTGCCCTACTCTGATTATCGAATAGATTCCTATGGTTCTTTAACGTGCTCAGAGGTTTACGTCCCCATCCGACGGACGAGGCTGAGGGAAAGTGTCTTGCCCAAGAACACACCGACGAAACTCAATGGCATCATGGAGGATTGAACGCTGGGCCTCCAGTTACAAATCCGCCCCGCTACTGACTGCGCCACGTCAGCTCAAAAAGAAAAGTCATTGTGGTTTTAGTTTTCGTTTTTTTTAACTTTATTGTGTACGAAACAATGATTCTATTTATGTGTCGACGTGCCGTAAAACACCATTCATTCATTCTAATACACCCATACCAATGTCTAGTTTGTAATTATCTCCAATAAGTATATGCGCATGACCAGTGAAAGATTGGTTGACATCGTACGATGATGTATTAGATAGAATTTCTAAGAACACGCTGGGATTTTGTAAAGTACTTTGAATTAATGCAGCTTTCAATGTTCCTAATTTTAAAGTCTAGTTTGTAATTATCTGCACATGACCAGGGAAGCACATGACCAGGGAAAGATTGGTTGACATCGTACAATTATGTATTAGATAGAAATTCTAAGAACACGCTGGGATTTTGTAAAGTACTTTGAATTAATGCAGCTTTCATTGTTCCTAATTTTCAAATATGCCAACTAAAACTATTTCGGCATCATATTTTATTAGCATTACCACCACAAACATAAATGCTTTTGCAAAAGAAATTTTCGAAATATATAATGTTAACGAAAGTGATGTACCGATTAATCAATTGTACCCCGTCATCGGTTTGTTAGGCATCCGATTATAAAAGTCGATTATAAAAGTCTATAATCGATCATCGGTTAAATGTAAACGTGCACTTTAATTAACATTCAAAATAGAAATAAACATGATTATCCAGGAAACATATTTAAAGCATAATTCTGCATCTTGATCGCGGGAAGTAGGTTACTAGTAGATTTAATTAATCTAGAAGATATGCACACAAATAGAATGTATGAATGCTAAACTGTTCACGACTCAAACCCTTGGAAAGCACAAAATTAATAATGTGACATAAAAATTATGGTTGTAATTTATTCGATAAATCTGAATTAAAACACTCTGCGTTTGTTTTCACTACAAAATGTTATGTTTGTAATTGAAAAAAAAAAGTATTATTAAACTTGTTGGCCAGGTTTGCATGTGAAAAGTCTTATCGAAAAATTGTTTCGGTTGTAAAATATGTATTTCCCAACTAATTTTCTAATTATAAACTGCGTTATAAATTCTTATTTAGTTAAGAAACAACAATTATAATAGCCTAATATATAATTTTCTTTTCAAGGCAAGTTTTATCGAGCTAACTTCCTGCAACGCTTTTCTTAAGTTCACAACAACGCTACGCCAACCTCTCAATTCACTGAAATGGAGCTCAAGTCGACTATTTGAAATTCATACACCAATCAACTTTTTCCGACGCCATATAACCTTTCCTGTGTTGGTGTGCTGTAAACCCAGTAATTTTTGTTGGTTTAAAGAGCAAACTGTTTACAAATATTGTATTAGAAATATGTATTACCAGTAGATATGTCAAAGATTGATATAGTCAGTAGACTGCTGGCCATGTAGACACTTGTTTGTGTTCCACATAATTAGCTGCGAATATTCATTTCAGAATCGACAAATTGCAAAAATGAGTGTCACAGAAGAGGTAAAACAACTTTACTTTCTGCAGCTGAAGATCAACATTGGCATACAGGGGGGTATTGATTTGCCGGGCACCATCACCAAAGTCAATGCCCTTCTCTGCAGCAACTCCAAGGCCACCACATGTCTCCATAGATATAAGGTGGGTTGGTTGTTCCTGTTTTGTTGTTTTTCAATAAAATCTATCTCAAACTGAGTAATATATATGTGGTTAATTTTTTTAATGAGTGCAGATTTGCAAATTAAGCGTTAAGTGAATGATGACAGAATCCATTAAACATGTGGATTGCTGTGGTCTAGTGGTAGAGCGATGGACCCCTAATCGAACAGTCGTGGGTTCGTTCATCGCCATGACCACATGTGTTATGTCCCTTAGCAAGACATATCTGCATTTGCTTAGTACTGGTTCTACTCAGGAAAACACTGAGGGTGATTAAAATAAGTTCAGAGAGCTTTGCTACAATCATTGTAAACTAAGTTGAAAGTAAACCTGATATATATATATACTGAGGGGGAAAAAGTTTGTGTTACACACTGGAATACACTTTTGGTTGTAAAATCAAGAAACTACTGCCATAGACACAGTATTTCATTAAAAACACATCAATAACAATTTAATATCTTAAAGCCTGTCAAGTCCCAAAATGTCAGTATATCTTGTATACAGTATTATTTCATCTAAAAAAACTTGCTAAACTTTTTCCCCACAGTATATATGTTTATACATGACAATGTAAAGATTGATAGTCTGATGCAAATGTAACAACTAATAAACCGCTTGCATTTTATTGTTTTCCAAGATTTGCACCGAAATAAAACTAAATGTCATGGTTTTTACAGTTCAATGGAACCACTGCCATTATCATAATTATATATTTGATTATAATACTTATGGGACGAATAAGGATGAATGATCTGTGTTTGTGTATGAACTGATAGATTCCGTGTAAAAGTAGACGACAAATAATACAGTTGACATAAATAATACAGTCGACATAAATAGTAGTTGACATAAATAATACAGTTGACATAAATAATACAGTTGACATAAATAGTAGTTGACATAAATATTACAGTTGACATAAATAATACAGTTGACATAAATAATACAGTTGACATAAATAGTTGACATAAATAATACAGTTGACATAAATAATACAGTTATAAATAATACAGTTGACATAAATAATACAGTTGACATAAATAGTAGTTGACATAAATAATACAGTTGACATAAATAGTACAGTTGACATAAATAATACAGTTGACATAAATAATACAGTTGGAATAAATAATACAGTTGACATAAATAGTAGTTGACATAAATAGTACAGGTGACATAAATAGTACAGTTGACATAAATAATACAGTTGACATAAAAAATACAGTTGACATAAATAGTACAGTTGACATAAATAATACAGTTGACATAAATAGTAGTTGACAATAAATAATACAGTTGACATAAATAATACAGTTGACATAACTAGTAGTTGACATAGATAATACAGTTGACATAAATAATACAGTTGACATAAATAGTACAGTTGACATAAATAATACAGTTGACAAGTTGACATAAATAATACAGTTGACATAAATAATACAGTTGACATAAATAGTACATTTGACATAAATAGTACAGTTGACATAAATATACAGTTGACATAAATAGGAGATTTGACATATATATGACTTGACATAAGCAGGTCACTTGACATAAATAGGTGACTTGATATAAATAGGAGACTTGACATAAAAAGGATACTTGACTTCAATAAGAGACAAATGAGACTTGGCATAACTATGAGACTTGACATAACTATGAGACTTGACATAAATAGGAGACTTGACATAATCAAAGCACTGAAAGTGCCACTCAGAAAGTATTGATTAAAATCAAATTCCAAAAAAAAACGGGTTTGCGTACTAAAGTGGTGAACATTTGTGCAAAATATTATTGAAATCGGATGAGGCATTACCAAAGTTATGGGACCGGATGGAAGGACAGACTGACAACGGCAATTATATATCCCTCCACTTATATAAAGTGAATGTTTACATTTTGTAAGTGTCAAAGGGTAATAATTGTAAAACGAAAATGTCAGAAAAGTTGGTCACAACATACATGAGAGCTTGATTCCTTTCGAAAACCAATCAGATTCAATCGTGCATGACAGAGTTAGCGCCCCTTAAATGTCTGAAAAATAGGATTTCTGAAAAGACGTTTTAGGTGGCGATATGGCTATAACAAAAGTAACTTCATTGAATTAGGATAAGTATAAAAAAGAATTTTAAAAAAATACATTGTAGTCTTTGATGAACATAATTGTATGGTTTGATAAAGAGATGTCTGTGGTACATAGTTATATAATCTCTTCTACTCGCGAATTTATGAACGGCCTTTCATGGTTACCATGATGTAATGTGATAAAAGTTTCATTAAATATGGTAATCGCATTATTTACTATACAGATGTGTGTGTAATTAATGTAATTATTAAAGAAAGTTTAATTAGAACAAATCTGACAGCGCTTTCACAAATACCCACGTTTTCTTCATACAGGCCACCCCCACCCACCCACCACCACACACACATACAGGAGAACAACATATAATTATACACTGGAATCCCTTCATCAAAATGTTCGTTTGATACATAATTGAAAAAACATAATTGACCCCCTGATACCCACCACCCACCTCCTCCAACCTCAACCCCCAGGGAAGACGACCTTAGTTTTAAATAAAAAATCATTTGACATACTGTATTTATCTTTCATAGATGATTACATACATCAAGTTATTTGCATGAATATAGAAAAATGACGGTGTAATTGAATTTTTAGTGTATTTGACCTTTTGACCCACCCCTGAGGGCCCATGGGCTCGAAGCCAAAAATAATGTTGCTCTTGCATGCCGTCATCATATGGTAAAGTCATGCCCTAAGTTTGGTTGAATTCCGGTCAGTGGTTTAGGAGGAGATGCGGTAACGGACGGACGGACGGACAAACAGAGGTGATTTTAATATACCCTTTTTTTTTCAAAAACTTGGGTATAATAAAATCAAAATCAAAATTTTGCAGACAAGGTGACCATAGATTAAGAAGTGTTTGCCAATGATAATCTTTATTATTGGTATAAATATTGCTGTTTAGTCATGTATTCTCTTGTGTTAAGATTTGTGAATGCCCCTTGAAACTTGCCTGATATTTGTCACACCTTTTACATTTACCAATTTGAATTGTTAAGTTATTCAATGTCATTAATTGCTTGGTCATGTTATTGGCCTCATGTCGGATATATATTTAATAATGTAGATTACAATACATCTTTATTTGTGATAACTGTTACACAAATGATGTACGGTACGGCACGGATTCCATTTATTATCCAATTACGTCTGATATATATGTATTTCATGTATGCATGCTAATTGTTCTAATATATGATATAAATAAATTAATAAATATTATCGTTTGTCGTTATATACATCCTTCAAGGAAACAGATTAGCACTCGCCCAGTCGCCCATGGCAAGTAAAAAATGGCCTGGGCGACAAACAATTAACTTTCAAGCTGCACAGGTGGCGACCAAAAATATTCAAATCCAAAAACCGGCAAGGGAGGTAATGCATTGAAGTTCGAGGATTTTACTCTGCAGATTTTTTTTGTCCCGTGAGCTACATACTTTTGGCTGAAATAAATAGATAAACTTTGAACTAAATAATGATAAAACAAACTTTTGTTTTTATTTTCACGACAGTTTGTTGACTTTCATTTTCACTGCGAAAACAAGACAATGTTCGAGATGTTGCGATGTACGGTTTCCCACAAAACTGCGTGTTACGGTCCTTTGCGCTTCGAATGATAATGTGAAATCAGATGTCCATGAGGACAAGTAGCATTTGCTTGTATAAAATTGATCAACATTAAAACAGACATGGTTGTGTTTATTTTAGACATCATCATAAGCATTACATCATTATTCGTGTTATAATGTGAAGGGTCAATCATTAGGTTGCACTTCCAGTTTTAGGATATTCTAAAATGCGGCGCTTTTGATTAATAAAATGCGGCGCTTTTAGAAATCTTCAATAATATTGCAGAGAATCATTTTGATAGAAAGGTATCATATATGAATTTTAAATCTATATGTTACTATAATTTATTTATAACAAAATAAAACATTAATTTAATAATATCTTTTTTTAATCTTTTATTACAATAATTTAAATATTCTAGTTATGTTCAAAACTCATTAAAATACTGTTTATAATTTGATAGATAACTTGGACTATCCTTGTTTTTCTGTCTGTCTCTTCGTGCTTTTCTTAAGGAAAGAAGGATCATGGAATTTAATTTTGCTAAATTTACAAAATAATTCTATTGATTAAAAAAGATCTTTATCTGTTCAAAAGTTTTTACAAAGCTTCCTTCCGAAGATTGTTATAATAAAACATTTAGTAAGTATACGTATACATAAGTACATTGTATACTTACTCCCTGAATAAAGTGACATGCGACACCATGGACTACTGATTCTGAAGCTTGGCCCCTAACGTTTGCAAACAAGGGGCCCAGCTGGCTCCTAGTCCAAAAATGTTAAGCTTCGTCCCTGTCCTTCATACAGTGATAATATACCGATAATCTCTATTTGTTACTGAGGTATTCTTGCAACTTTCGGTATTGTTCATACCTGCATGCTAACAAGAGAAAATGTACGGTACGGTACGGCTTTTACCCCCAAACTCATGTAGACTATTTTTTACGTTAAAAGACAAATGCGCATTAATTTGTTCAGGATCAAATCCCTTCAAAAACACCATATTACTTAAACTTAAGTTAAGATCACTTAATTTTTACCAACGCTTACATATTTATCAATATTTTGTCGATATACGGATCTTTTGCCCATTTACAGCCTTTCAAATGGTACTGCTTTTATCGCACTGTAATCAGGTGATCTTTGGTTTCTAGTAGAAATTCGTTGTCTGCCAGATTTCCCACTACATAGGACGGCACCGTCCAAAAATGAGACTTGACATAAATATGAAACTTGTGACAAAAAGGAGACTTGACATAAATAGGAGACTTGACAAAAAGGAGACTTGACATAAATAGGAGACTTGACAATAAAGAAGATTTTACATAAATATGAGACTTGACATAAACATTAGACTTGACATAAATTTGAGACTTGTAATAAAAATGAGAATAGAACATAAAAAGGAGACTTGACATAAATAGGAGATTTGACATGAAAAGGAAACTTGACATAAAAAGGAGATTTGTCATGAAAAGGAAAATAGAAGCATAAATAGGGGACAAAAAACATATGAGACTTTACATACATAATATTGATTTAAATTGGGATTTTAAGGCGCACCAACACATGAAAGGTTATATGGCGCCTAACATAAATGAACATGCCAGGCTCATCCTCCATGTAAAATCAAGATCAAATATGGAAAACGGGCCTAGAACCAATAGTATAAAAGGTTACGTGCAATAATCTCAGAATCTGTTTTATCAAATATTTATTGCATACTACTGCAATAGTATAAGATGCTAGATATCTAATCTAGGACTTGTCAAGATTTTATTTAAATTTTATTTCAGGTGACAGGTGAGCCAAGGCTCATAGCAGGTAGGTTGTTGTATAACAGTCCTTCGACCTTAGATCAGCTGTAACAAACTAGTTCTGAATTTTCACCAAAATTGATTTGAAGGTTTAAGTTCTTGGACAAATTAACAGTGAGCACAATTTGATGTGTTACAGATCACTTGTCCTCGATTTTCTGAAACATAAGCACATTTGAGTTTGTAAACTCGATAATTGAGGAAATAGGCTCCGATTATCACCAGATTTGATTTGAACATTTGTTTCAATTAGATCTAGACAAGTGTATGGAAATCGAAGAGGCACTTACGATCGCACATCAAGCTGAACAGAAAGGACAGTGTTGATTGGACCTTCATTTGCATGCTTAACGAGCCCGTTACAGATCTCGTATTAGTGATCACAATGTCCGTCTGTTCGTCCGTTCGTTTGTCCGTGCGTCTGATTTTCATTTCAAAATATCTTCTTTGTTACTGGTCTCTGTGACCTATTTTCCACGCACGAAATATTGGTCACGTACGGTCTCCACTACCACATGCGTGTCTTGCTTCTTCCTATCAGGAATTTCACCAAATTCCACCAGAATGTTCCTTATATGCATCTTACATCATATGCAAAATTTCGGGCCACTGTGACGTACTTCAGACGAAATATAGTTCACGTCCGGTCTCCGCTACGAAATGCGTATCTTGCTTCTTCCTCGCAGGAATTTTACCAAATTCCACCAGAATGTTCCTTATATGCATCTTACATCGTGCAAAATTTCGGGCCACCGTGACCTACTTTCGACGAAATATAGGTCACATCAGGTCTCCGCTACAAGATGCGTATCTTTTTTTATTGATTTCTTGCAAGATTTTCACCAAACTTACCAGAAGGTTCAATATATGAATCTAACATCAAATGCAAAATTTCGGTATGCTGTGACCTACTTTCGGACGAAATAAAGGTCACGTCCGGTCTCAGCTACGAAATGTGTGTCTTGCTTCTTTCTTGTCACCAAATTTCACCAGAATTTCCTTTAATACATGCATCTAACGTCATTTGCAAAATTTCGGGCCGCTATGACCTACTTTTGACGAAATATAGGTGACATCCTGTCTCTGCTACGACATGCATCCCCCACTGTTAATGACATTAATTTAATATCCCTGGGATTGACAGTGGTGTTGGTCAAATAAAAAACCTGACCCTTTATAATAGGCTCCTTATGTAGGCCGTGGCTTCCTATTATTTCACTATTAGTGTATTATCATATTTCGTCATGGCTGTATAACACTCCCACACCAAAAGTTATGTAATAAGATGTATTACTTTCAGTTTTTGAAGTCTCAGATGTGATTGGTTTAGAGCGGACTTTATCAGGGTTGGCTCGTCTTGGGTACATTGACGTGGTCCACTGCCAACCACTTTTAAGATACCAGGAATTTGCAAAAATGCTTGAAGTGGACGAGAGTTTTACAAAGTCATTAGACAACACTTTGAAAGATGTGAAGCAGCTGATTTGGTTTGAATTAAGTGTCGAATATCCAGGTAAGTAAAGCTAGAATTTAGCATTGAATATCCAGGTAAGTAAAGCTAGAATTTAGCATGGAATATCCAGGTAAGTAAAGCTAGAATTTAGCATCGAATATCCAGGTAAGTAAAGCTAGAATTTAGCATGGAATATCCAGGTAAGTAAAGCTAGAATTTAGTATCGAATATCCAGGTAAGTAAAGCTAGAATTAAGCACTGAATATCCAGGTAAGTAAAGCTAGAATTTAGCATGAAATATCCACGTAAGTAAAGCTAGAATTTAGCATGAAATATCCAGGTAGGTAAAGCTATAATTTAGTGTTGAATATCCATGTAAGTAAAGCTAGAATTTAGTGTTAAATATCCAGGTAAATAAAACTAGAATTTAGTTTTGAATATCCCATAGTAAGTAAAGCTAGAATTTGATGTTGAATATCCAGGTAAGTAAAGCTAGAAATTAGAAAGGAATATCCAGGTAAGTAAAGCTAGAATATAGCATTGAATATCGAGGTAAGTAAAGCTAGATTGTTTTGATTTTTTTTTGGGCCACCTTCTCAGGCCCTTTTTATCTGCTCTTTTCTTTCGCTTTCTCTCACTCGGTCTTCCGCCAGCTCTGGTTTTGTCCCTCCTACTGGATGGTGATCTGTTTTGACCTACTTTCTGCAGGAGCCTCACTGTATATTCCGTTTCTACGACGACTCTCGCTGTTCACCTGCAGTTCACCTGATGTTTCTCTTTTTTCCTTAGGATTGCACTGTTTCTGGACATTGCTGATATGTCATGTTATTGTCTATTGCTGTCAAACAGGCTCCCCATAGTACTCTATGTTACTCCATTCAAGCTACTATGCCACTACTAGGCTACTGGCCATTGCATACTTCAGACGCGCCATACGAATAACCAACGAATTTATGTCTACAGCTTCCCTATCCCTATTCGGTGAACGTCAGTAAGCAAATTTAAGGGCTGAGAAGGTGGGTTTGTACTGAAATGGTTATTCAAATCTAGAATTTAGCATGAAATGTGCGGGTATTCAAATCTAGAATTTAGCATGGAATGTGCAGGTATTCAAATCTAGAATTGAGCATGGAATGTGCAGGTATTCAAATCTAGAATTTAGCATGAAATGTGCAGGTATTCAAATCTAGAATTTAGCATGGAATGTGCAGATATTACAATTTAGAATGGAATATGCTGCTGCAGGTATAAAAATCTAGAATTTAGAAAGGAATGTGCAGGTATTAAGATCTAGAATTTAACATGGAATGTACAAGTATACAAATCTAAAATTTAGCATGGAATATGCAAATATACAAATCTACTATTTAGCATGGAATATCCAGGTATTATTAAAAATCTAAAATTTTAACATGAAGTATGCAGGTATAACAATCTAGAATTTAGCATGGACTATCCAGGCATGTAAATCTAGGGTTTGAATCAAGCATGCAATAACCAAGGTATGTTAAAAAACAAAGGTTTAAATTTACTGTAAAATAAGCAAGTGTTTAAATAATCTAGTGTTCGAATTTTAACATGGAATATCCAGGCATGTAAAACTTAAGATTTGAATTCAGCGTGGAATATCCAGACCTGTAAATCTAGGGTTTGAATTTAACTTGGAATAAAGAGGTATGAAGCTCGAATTAGTGAATACCTAATTGCAGTATTACAAGAGGATAAAAATGTGTTGAGGCAAGAAATAAATTTTATATGAAGTCCCCATTAAATTCGAATTTCTGTTGCACAAAAAAAAAGAAGTATTTTCTGTAAAGTTTTGATACATCAAAACATGAAATTCTCTCTATTTTACCTTTCTGTCTAATTGTGTAGATTTTTAACAAATTGGATTAATTAAAATCCTTTTAAAGGGACACACGACAATCTTGAAATATGTATTAAGCATTAAAACTATCATCTCGATTTATTAATCCAGTAGCATTTTCGTTTTGACTTAATATTTGATTAAATGGCGTTCACCGCAATACACTAAGGGGGCACTCCTCAGTTTCGCATGAATGTCCATGGTGTAAATCAGAAAGAAATCAACTAAGCATCTTTTAGGTCCATTGATGGTCTTTATAATAATTATGAAGCACATGTTTGATGTTTTTTTCAGTTTTGATTACTTCTAACTTTATTTTGGTGTATTGGAATATGCATTCTTTGGGTTTTTTGGAGGCTATAAATAGAAAAATGTGAACCAATCAAAAACTTCCTAAAAGTAGTTAAAATGGCTGATTTTCACTGACGAGGAGATCAGCGTGGAATAACTTTTTAAAATGCCGGACTAGGTATGTAAAATTTAGCATTTCCTGATATGCAAGAGCATTATGAGTGCAGACATGACCCTGATATGTGTAGGAAAATTTTTTATTTTTATTTATTGACATTTGAAATATTGCTAAAATTGCATTTTTAGCATGTTTTAAGGGGTGGGGTAATCTTAAAGAAATGGGACTAAAGTTGTACAGAAAATGCTTTTTGATACTTTTACTTGGTATGGAAACATGGGTAATTTTATTGTCTTCTAAGAAATGTATGACACAATGATGATGTGATTTATTTTTGCTCAAGGATTCAGGCTAAGAGCTTGTCAAGTGTTTGATGATTGAGAAATGTACATTAAACTGTGGAGTGCCCCCTTAAGGGTCAAACCTTTTTTTACTAAAACAGTCAAATGAAGGATTTTTTGTCTGTATTTCAACATATTTTCAAATTTTGTTACCATTCGGTTTGTTTGCGAAGAGAACTACTTCGGTTAGAATGTAATTTGTCGATAAGGCAAACCCGCATTGCTACGAAACCCAGATTATGAACACCTCGGTAAAATATGTATATTGTAATACTCCGCGATGCACCGTATCTTGAGATATCTCGATATATGTCTAATTTATCTTGAGATACTCCATGTTGAGATATCACATTTTATCTTGAGATATCTCAATTTATATTGAGATATTTGTATTGAGATATCTCAATTAATCTCAAGATATCTCAAGTTATCTTGAGATAACTGTCTTGAGATATCTTAAGTTGTTTTGAGATAATTATCTTGAGATATCTCAATGTGTCTTGAGTAATTGATATCACAAAATAAATAGAGATATATCTTACAATTTCTCAAGATGTATCGCAACTTATCGTGAGATATCTAACTTGCGATATCTCAAGATCCAATGTGTCTTGCGGTTGGTATATGCAATTTTAGTAGGATTTTCTAAGTCTGAGGTGGGCTTTTTGCCATTTAAAAACTAACCATTGGTGTAATTCTTGGGTTTGCCATAACACTGTTTCAATATATGTACAGTTTGCTAATGGTAACGTCCCATTTAAGTACTGGTTGCTATGGTATTTTGATGTCATAGTAAAATGACGTTAAACATAGAATAGCATGTGGGGTGACGTCATGTCACATGACGTCATTATGTTGTGTCGCGTTAAAATAAAAAAAAATCGCATAAGATAGCGGCTTTATATAAATCGGGTTATAGGAGGCAACTTTATAGAGAGGAAATGACTTCTGATTGCAAATTTCAGACCTTTTTCATGCTATGGAAAAAAAACAGACCGAAAGAAAAAAGTTTGCAAAAAAGCTGTTAAAAAGGCTATTTCAGTGTTATCTTAAAAAGGTGCTGTTAGGCCAATTTTTGGACAATCGCAATAATACGTATGTCAAGACGTCCGGAATAAATTCGCGAAATGGAAAAAGGGGCGTTTCAATTTTTTTTAACGGACAACTTTCCCTTAAGGGGGCACTCCTCAGTTTCGCATGAATGTCCATGGTGTAAATCAGAAAGAAATCAACTAAGCATCTTTTAGGTCCATTGATGGTCTTTATAATAATTATGAAGCACATGTTTGATGTTTTTTTCAGTTTTGATTACTTCTAACTTTATTTTGGTGTATTGGAATATGCATTCTTTGGGTTTTTTGGAGGCTATAAATAGAAAAATGTGAACCAATCAAAAACTTCCTAAAAGTAGTTAAAATGGCTGATTTTCACTGACGAGGAGATCAGCGTGGAATAACTTTTTAAAATGCCGGACTAGGTATGTAAAATTTAGCATTTCCTGATATGCAAGAGCATTATGAGTGCAGACATGACCCTGATATGTGTAGGAAAATTTTTTATTTTTATTTATTGACATTTGAAATATTGCTAAAATTGCATTTTTAGCATGTTTTAAGGGGTGGGGTAATCTTAAAGAAATGGGACTAAAGTTGTACAGAAAATGCTTTTTGATACTTTTACTTGGTATGGAAACATGGGTAATTTTATTGTCTTCTAAGAAATGTATGACACAATGATGATGTGATTTATTTTTGCTCAAGGATTCAGGCTAAGAGCTTGTCAAGTGTTTGATGATTGAGAAATGTACATTAAACTGTGGAGTGCCCCCTTAAGGGTCAAACCTTTTTTTACTAAAACAGTCAAATGAAGGATTTTTTGTCTGTATTTCAACATATTTTCAAATTTTGTTACCATTCGGTTTGTTTGCGAAGAGAACTACTTCGGTTAGAATGTAATTTGTCGATAAGGCAAACCCGCATTGCTACGAAACCCAGATTATGAACACCTCGGTAAAATATGTATATTGTAATACTCCGCGATGCACCGTATCTTGAGATATCTCGATATATGTCTAATTTATCTTGAGATACTCCATGTTGAGATATCACATTTTATCTTGAGATATCTCAATTTATATTGAGATATTTGTATTGAGATATCTCAATTAATCTCAAGATATCTCAAGTTATCTTGAGATAACTGTCTTGAGATATCTTAAGTTGTTTTGAGATAATTATCTTGAGATATCTCAATGTGTCTTGAGTAATTGATATCACAAAATAAATAGAGATATATCTTACAATTTCTCAAGATGTATCGCAACTTATCGTGAGATATCTAACTTGCGATATCTCAAGATCCAATGTGTCTTGCGGTTGGTATATGCAATTTTAGTAGGATTTTCTAAGTCTGAGGTGGGCTTTTTGCCATTTAAAAACTAACCATTGGTGTAATTCTTGGGTTTGCCATAACACTGTTTCAATATATGTACAGTTTGCTAATGGTAACGTCCCATTTAAGTACTGGTTGCTATGGTATTTTGATGTCATAGTAAAATGACGTTAAACATAGAATAGCATGTGGGGTGACGTCATGTCACATGACGTCATTATGTTGTGTCGCGTTAAAATAAAAAAAAATCGCATAAGATAGCGGCTTTATATAAATCGGGTTATAGGAGGCAACTTTATAGAGAGGAAATGACTTCTGATTGCAAATTTCAGACCTTTTTCATGCTATGGAAAAAAAACAGACCGAAAGAAAAAAGTTTGCAAAAAAGCTGTTAAAAAGGCTATTTCAGTGTTATCTTAAAAAGGTGCTGTTAGGCCAATTTTTGGACAATCGCAATAATACGTATGTCAAGACGTCCGGAATAAATTCGCGAAATGGAAAAAGGGGCGTTTCAATTTTTTTTAACGGACAACTTTCCCTTAAGGGGGCACTCCTCAGTTTCGCATGAATGTCCATGGTGTAAATCAGAAAGAAATCAACTAAGCATCTTTTAGGTCCATTGATGGTCTTTATAATAATTATGAAGCACATGTTTGATGTTTTTTTCAGTTTTGATTACTTCTAACTTTATTTTGGTGTATTGGAATATGCATTCTTTGGGTTTTTTGGAGGCTATAAATAGAAAAATGTGAACCAATCAAAAACTTCCTAAAAGTAGTTAAAATGGCTGATTTTCACTGACGAGGAGATCAGCGTGGAATAACTTTTTAAAATGCCGGACTAGGTATGTAAAATTTAGCATTTCCTGATATGCAAGAGCATTATGAGTGCAGACATGACCCTGATATGTGTAGGAAAATTTTTTATTTTTATTTATTGACATTTGAAATATTGCTAAAATTGCATTTTTAGCATGTTTTAAGGGGTGGGGTAATCTTAAAGAAATGGGACTAAAGTTGTACAGAAAATGCTTTTTGATACTTTTACTTGGTATGGAAACATGGGTAATTTTATTGTCTTCTAAGAAATGTATGACACAATGATGATGTGATTTATTTTTGCTCAAGGATTCAGGCTAAGAGCTTGTCAAGTGTTTGATGATTGAGAAATGTACATTAAACTGTGGAGTGCCCCCTTAAGGGTCAAACCTTTTTTTACTAAAACAGTCAAATGAAGGATTTTTTGTCTGTATTTCAACATATTTTCAAATTTTGTTACCATTCGGTTTGTTTGCGAAGAGAACTACTTCGGTTAGAATGTAATTTGTCGATAAGGCAAACCCGCATTGCTACGAAACCCAGATTATGAACACCTCGGTAAAATATGTATATTGTAATACTCCGCGATGCACCGTATCTTGAGATATCTCGATATATGTCTAATTTATCTTGAGATACTCCATGTTGAGATATCACATTTTATCTTGAGATATCTCAATTTATATTGAGATATTTGTATTGAGATATCTCAATTAATCTCAAGATATCTCAAGTTATCTTGAGATAACTGTCTTGAGATATCTTAAGTTGTTTTGAGATAATTATCTTGAGATATCTCAATGTGTCTTGAGTAATTGATATCACAAAATAAATAGAGATATATCTTACAATTTCTCAAGATGTATCGCAACTTATCGTGAGATATCTAACTTGCGATATCTCAAGATCCAATGTGTCTTGCGGTTGGTATATGCAATTTTAGTAGGATTTTCTAAGTCTGAGGTGGGCTTTTTGCCATTTAAAAACTAACCATTGGTGTAATTCTTGGGTTTGCCATAACACTGTTTCAATATATGTACAGTTTGCTAATGGTAACGTCCCATTTAAGTACTGGTTGCTATGGTATTTTGATGTCATAGTAAAATGACGTTAAACATAGAATAGCATGTGGGGTGACGTCATGTCACATGACGTCATTATGTTGTGTCGCGTTAAAATAAAAAAAAATCGCATAAGATAGCGGCTTTATATAAATCGGGTTATAGGAGGCAACTTTATAGAGAGGAAATGACTTCTGATTGCAAATTTCAGACCTTTTTCATGCTATGGAAAAAAAACAGACCGAAAGAAAAAAGTTTGCAAAAAAGCTGTTAAAAAGGCTATTTCAGTGTTATCTTAAAAAGGTGCTGTTAGGCCAATTTTTGGACAATCGCAATAATACGTATGTCAAGACGTCCGGAATAAATTCGCGAAATGGAAAAAGGGGCGTTTCAATTTTTTTTAACGGACAACTTTCCCTTAAGGGGGCACTCCTCAGTTTCGCATGAATGTCCATGGTGTAAATCAGAAAGAAATCAACTAAGCATCTTTTAGGTCCATTGATGGTCTTTATAATAATTATGAAGCACATGTTTGATGTTTTTTTCAGTTTTGATTACTTCTAACTTTATTTTGGTGTATTGGAATATGCATTCTTTGGGTTTTTTGGAGGCTATAAATAGAAAAATGTGAACCAATCAAAAACTTCCTAAAAGTAGTTAAAATGGCTGATTTTCACTGACGAGGAGATCAGCGTGGAATAACTTTTTAAAATGCCGGACTAGGTATGTAAAATTTAGCATTTCCTGATATGCAAGAGCATTATGAGTGCAGACATGACCCTGATATGTGTAGGAAAATTTTTTATTTTTATTTATTGACATTTGAAATATTGCTAAAATTGCATTTTTAGCATGTTTTAAGGGGTGGGGTAATCTTAAAGAAATGGGACTAAAGTTGTACAGAAAATGCTTTTTGATACTTTTACTTGGTATGGAAACATGGGTAATTTTATTGTCTTCTAAGAAATGTATGACACAATGATGATGTGATTTATTTTTGCTCAAGGATTCAGGCTAAGAGCTTGTCAAGTGTTTGATGATTGAGAAATGTACATTAAACTGTGGAGTGCCCCCTTAAGGGTCAAACCTTTTTTTACTAAAACAGTCAAATGAAGGATTTTTTGTCTGTATTTCAACATATTTTCAAATTTTGTTACCATTCGGTTTGTTTGCGAAGAGAACTACTTCGGTTAGAATGTAATTTGTCGATAAGGCAAACCCGCATTGCTACGAAACCCAGATTATGAACACCTCGGTAAAATATGTATATTGTAATACTCCGCGATGCACCGTATCTTGAGATATCTCGATATATGTCTAATTTATCTTGAGATACTCCATGTTGAGATATCACATTTTATCTTGAGATATCTCAATTTATATTGAGATATTTGTATTGAGATATCTCAATTAATCTCAAGATATCTCAAGTTATCTTGAGATAACTGTCTTGAGATATCTTAAGTTGTTTTGAGATAATTATCTTGAGATATCTCAATGTGTCTTGAGTAATTGATATCACAAAATAAATAGAGATATATCTTACAATTTCTCAAGATGTATCGCAACTTATCGTGAGATATCTAACTTGCGATATCTCAAGATCCAATGTGTCTTGCGGTTGGTATATGCAATTTTAGTAGGATTTTCTAAGTCTGAGGTGGGCTTTTTGCCATTTAAAAACTAACCATTGGTGTAATTCTTGGGTTTGCCATAACACTGTTTCAATATATGTACAGTTTGCTAATGGTAACGTCCCATTTAAGTACTGGTTGCTATGGTATTTTGATGTCATAGTAAAATGACGTTAAACATAGAATAGCATGTGGGGTGACGTCATGTCACATGACGTCATTATGTTGTGTCGCGTTAAAATAAACAAAAATCGCATAAGATAGCGGCTTTATATAAATCGGGTTATAGGAGGCAACTTTATAGAGAGGAAATGACTTCTGATTGCAAATTTCAGACCTTTTTCATGCTATGGAAAAAAAACAGACCGAAAGAAAAAAGTTTGCAAAAAAGCTGTTAAAAAGGCTATTTCAGTGTTATCTTAAAAAGGTGCTGTTAGGCCAATTTTTGGACAATCGCAATAATACGTATGTCAAGACGTCCGGAATAAATTCGCGAAATGGAAAAAGGGGCGTTTCAATTTTTTTTAACGGACAACTTTCCCTTAAGGGGGCACTCCTCAGTTTCGCATGAATGTCCATGGTGTAAATCAGAAAGAAATCAACTAAGCATCTTTTAGGTCCATTGATGGTCTTTATAATAATTATGAAGCACATGTTTGATGTTTTTTTTCAGTTTTGATTACTTCTAACTTTATTTTGGTGTATTGGAATATGCATTCTTTGGGTTTTTTGGAGGCTATAAATAGAAAAATGTGAACCAATCAAAAACTTCCTAAAAGTAGTTAAAATGGCTGATTTTCACTGACGAGGAGATCAGCGTGGAATAACTTTTTAAAATGCCGGACTAGGTATGTAAAATTTAGCATTTCCTGATATGCAAGAGCATTATGAGTGCAGACATGACCCTGATATGTGTAGGAAAATTTTTTATTTTTATTTATTGACATTTGAAATATTGCTAAAATTGCATTTTTAGCATGTTTTAAGGGGTGGGGTAATCTTAAAGAAATGGGACTAAAGTTGTACAGAAAATGCTTTTTGATACTTTTACTTGGTATGGAAACATGGGTAATTTTATTGTCTTCTAAGAAATGTATGACACAATGATGATGTGATTTATTTTTGCTCAAGGATTCAGGCTAAGAGCTTGTCAAGTGTTTGATGATTGAGAAATGTACATTAAACTGTGGAGTGCCCCCTTAAGGGTCAAACCTTTTTTTACTAAAACAGTCAAATGAAGGATTTTTTGTCTGTATTTCAACATATTTTCAAATTTTGTTACCATTCGGTTTGTTTGCGAAGAGAACTACTTCGGTTAGAATGTAATTTGTCGATAAGGCAAACCCGCATTGCTACGAAACCCAGATTATGAACACCTCGGTAAAATATGTATATTGTAATACTCCGCGATGCACCGTATCTTGAGATATCTCGATATATGTCTAATTTATCTTGAGATACTCCATGTTGAGATATCACATTTTATCTTGAGATATCTCAATTTATATTGAGATATTTGTATTGAGATATCTCAATTAATCTCAAGATATCTCAAGTTATCTTGAGATAACTGTCTTGAGATATCTTAAGTTGTTTTGAGATAATTATCTTGAGATATCTCAATGTGTCTTGAGTAATTGATATCACAAAATAAATAGAGATATATCTTACAATTTCTCAAGATGTATCGCAACTTATCGTGAGATATCTAACTTGCGATATCTCAAGATCCAATGTGTCTTGCGGTTGGTATATGCAATTTTAGTAGGATTTTCTAAGTCTGAGGTGGGCTTTTTGCCATTTAAAAACTAACCATTGGTGTAATTCTTGGGTTTGCCATAACACTGTTTCAATATATGTACAGTTTGCTAATGGTAACGTCCCATTTAAGTACTGGTTGCTATGGTATTTTGATGTCATAGTAAAATGACGTTAAACATAGAATAGCATGTGGGGTGACGTCATGTCACATGACGTCATTATGTTGTGTCGCGTTAAAATAAACAAAAATCGCATAAGATAGCGGCTTTATATAAATCGGGTTATAGGAGGCAACTTTATAGAGAGGAAATGACTTCTGATTGCAAATTTCAGACCTTTTTCATGCTATGGAAAAAAAACAGACCGAAAGAAAAAAGTTTGCAAAAAAGCTGTTAAAAAGGCTATTTCAGTGTTATCTTAAAAAGGTGCTGTTAGGCCAATTTTTGGACAATCGCAATAATACGTATGTCAAGACGTCCGGAATAAATTCGCGAAATGGAAAAAGGGGCGTTTCAATTTTTTTTAACGGACAACTTTCCCTTAAGGGGGCACTCCTCAGTTTCGCATGAATGTCCATGGTGTAAATCAGAAAGAAATCAACTAAGCATCTTTTAGGTCCATTGATGGTCTTTATAATAATTATGAAGCACATGTTTGATGTTTTTTTCAGTTTTGATTACTTCTAACTTTATTTTGGTGTATTGGAATATGCATTCTTTGGGTTTTTTGGAGGCTATAAATAGAAAAATGTGAACCAATCAAAAACTTCCTAAAAGTAGTTAAAATGGCTGATTTTCACTGACGAGGAGATCAGCGTGGAATAACTTTTTAAAATGCCGGACTAGGTATGTAAAATTTAGCATTTCCTGATATGCAAGAGCATTATGAGTGCAGACATGACCCTGATATGTGTAGGAAAAATTTTTATTTTTATTTATTGACATTTGAAATATTGCTAAAATTGCATTTTTAGCATGTTTTAAGGGGTGGGGTAATCTTAAAGAAATGGGACTAAAGTTGTACAGAAAATGCTTTTTGATACTTTTACTTGGTATGGAAACATGGGTAATTTTATTGTCTTCTAAGAAATGTATGACACAATGATGATGTGATTTATTTTTGCTCAAGGATTCAGGCTAAGAGCTTGTCAAGTGTTTGATGATTGAGAAATGTACATTAAACTGTGGAGTGCCCCCTTAAGGGTCAAACCTTTTTTTACTAAAACAGTCAAATGAAGGATTTTTTGTCTGTATTTCAACATATTTTCAAATTTTGTTACCATTCGGTTTGTTTGCGAAGAGAACTACTTCGGTTAGAATGTAATTTGTCGATAAGGCAAACCCGCATTGCTACGAAACCCAGATTATGAACACCTCGGTAAAATATGTATATTGTAATACTCCGCGATGCACCGTATCTTGAGATATCTCGATATATGTCTAATTTATCTTGAGATACTCCATGTTGAGATATCACATTTTATCTTGAGATATCTCAATTTATATTGAGATATTTGTATTGAGATATCTCAATTAATCTCAAGATATCTCAAGTTATCTTGAGATAACTGTCTTGAGATATCTTAAGTTGTTTTGAGATAATTATCTTGAGATATCTCAATGTGTCTTGAGTAATTGATATCACAAAATAAATAGAGATATATCTTACAATTTCTCAAGATGTATCGCAACTTATCGTGAGATATCTAACTTGCGATATCTCAAGATCCAATGTGTCTTGCGGTTGGTATATGCAATTTTAGTAGGATTTTCTAAGTCTGAGGTGGGCTTTTTGCCATTTAAAAACTAACCATTGGTGTAATTCTTGGGTTTGCCATAACACTGTTTCAATATATGTACAGTTTGCTAATGGTAACGTCCCATTTAAGTACTGGTTGCTATGGTATTTTGATGTCATAGTAAAATGACGTTAAACATAGAATAGCATGTGGGGTGACGTCATGTCACATGACGTCATTATGTTGTGTCGCGTTAAAATAAACAAAAATCGCATAAGATAGCGGCTTTATATAAATCGGGTTATAGGAGGCAACTTTATAGAGAGGAAATGACTTCTGATTGCAAATTTCAGACCTTTTTCATGCTATGGAAAAAAAACAGACCGAAAGAAAAAAGTTTGCAAAAAAGCTGTTAAAAAGGCTATTTCAGTGTTATCTTAAAAAGGTGCTGTTAGGCCAATTTTTGGACAATCGCAATAATACGTATGTCAAGACGTCCGGAATAAATTCGCGAAATGGAAAAAGGGGCGTTTCAATTTTTTTTAACGGACAACTTTCCCTTAAGGGGGCACTCCTCAGTTTCGCATGAATGTCCATGGTGTAAATCAGAAAGAAATCAACTAAGCATCTTTTAGGTCCATTGATGGTCTTTATAATAATTATGAAGCACATGTTTGATGTTTTTTTCAGTTTTGATTACTTCTAACTTTATTTTGGTGTATTGGAATATGCATTCTTTGGGTTTTTTGGAGGCTATAAATAGAAAAATGTGAACCAATCAAAAACTTCCTAAAAGTAGTTAAAATGGCTGATTTTCACTGACGAGGAGATCAGCGTGGAATAACTTTTTAAAATGCCGGACTAGGTATGTAAAATTTAGCATTTCCTGATATGCAAGAGCATTATGAGTGCAGACATGACCCTGATATGTGTAGGAAAATTTTTTATTTTTATTTATTGACATTTGAAATATTGCTAAAATTGCATTTTTAGCATGTTTTAAGGGGTGGGGTAATCTTAAAGAAATGGGACTAAAGTTGTACAGAAAATGCTTTTTGATACTTTTACTTGGTATGGAAACATGGGTAATTTTATTGTCTTCTAAGAAATGTATGACACAATGATGATGTGATTTATTTTTGCTCAAGGATTCAGGCTAAGAGCTTGTCAAGTGTTTGATGATTGAGAAATGTACATTAAACTGTGGAGTGCCCCCTTAAGGGTCAAACCTTTTTTTACTAAAACAGTCAAATGAAGGATTTTTTGTCTGTATTTCAACATATTTTCAAATTTTGTTACCATTCGGTTTGTTTGCGAAGAGAACTACTTCGGTTAGAATGTAATTTGTCGATAAGGCAAACCCGCATTGCTACGAAACCCAGATTATGAACACCTCGGTAAAATATGTATATTGTAATACTCCGCGATGCACCGTATCTTGAGATATCTCGATATATGTCTAATTTATCTTGAGATACTCCATGTTGAGATATCACATTTTATCTTGAGATATCTCAATTTATATTGAGATATTTGTATTGAGATATCTCAATTAATCTCAAGATATCTCAAGTTATCTTGAGATAACTGTCTTGAGATATCTTAAGTTGTTTTGAGATAATTATCTTGAGATATCTCAATGTGTCTTGAGTAATTGATATCACAAAATAAATAGAGATATATCTTACAATTTCTCAAGATGTATCGCAACTTATCGTGAGATATCTAACTTGCGATATCTCAAGATCCAATGTGTCTTGCGGTTGGTATATGCAATTTTAGTAGGATTTTCTAAGTCTGAGGTGGGCTTTTTGCCATTTAAAAACTAACCATTGGTGTAATTCTTGGGTTTGCCATAACACTGTTTCAATATATGTACAGTTTGCTAATGGTAACGTCCCATTTAAGTACTGGTTGCTATGGTATTTTGATGTCATAGTAAAATGACGTTAAACATAGAATAGCATGTGGGGTGACGTCATGTCACATGACGTCATTATGTTGTGTCGCGTTAAAATAAAAAAAAATCGCATAAGATAGCGGCTTTATATAAATCGGGTTATAGGAGGCAACTTTATAGAGAGGAAATGACTTCTGATTGCAAATTTCAGACCTTTTTCATGCTATGGAAAAAAAACAGACCGAAAGAAAAAAGTTTGCAAAAAAGCTGTTAAAAAGGCTATTTCAGTGTTATCTTAAAAAGGTGCTGTTAGGCCAATTTTTGGACAATCGCAATAATACGTATGTCAAGACGTCCGGAATAAATTCGCGAAATGGAAAAAGGGGCGTTTCAATTTTTTTTAACGGACAACTTTCCCTTAAGGGGGCACTCCTCAGTTTCGCATGAATGTCCATGGTGTAAATCAGAAAGAAATCAACTAAGCATCTTTTAGGTCCATTGATGGTCTTTATAATAATTATGAAGCACATGTTTGATGTTTTTTTCAGTTTTGATTACTTCTAACTTTATTTTGGTGTATTGGAATATGCATTCTTTGGGTTTTTTGGAGGCTATAAATAGAAAAATGTGAACCAATCAAAAACTTCCTAAAAGTAGTTAAAATGGCTGATTTTCACTGACGAGGAGATCAGCGTGGAATAACTTTTTAAAATGCCGGACTAGGTATGTAAAATTTAGCATTTCCTGATATGCAAGAGCATTATGAGTGCAGACATGACCCTGATATGTGTAGGAAAATTTTTTATTTTTATTTATTGACATTTGAAATATTGCTAAAATTGCATTTTTAGCATGTTTTAAGGGGTGGGGTAATCTTAAAGAAATGGGACTAAAGTTGTACAGAAAATGCTTTTTGATACTTTTACTTGGTATGGAAACATGGGTAATTTTATTGTCTTCTAAGAAATGTATGACACAATGATGATGTGATTTATTTTTGCTCAAGGATTCAGGCTAAGAGCTTGTCAAGTGTTTGATGATTGAGAAATGTACATTAAACTGTGGAGTGCCCCCTTAAGGGTCAAACCTTTTTTTACTAAAACAGTCAAATGAAGGATTTTTTGTCTGTATTTCAACATATTTTCAAATTTTGTTACCATTCGGTTTGTTTGCGAAGAGAACTACTTCGGTTAGAATGTAATTTGTCGATAAGGCAAACCCGCATTGCTACGAAACCCAGATTATGAACACCTCGGTAAAATATGTATATTGTAATACTCCGCGATGCACCGTATCTTGAGATATCTCGATATATGTCTAATTTATCTTGAGATACTCCATGTTGAGATATCACATTTTATCTTGAGATATCTCAATTTATATTGAGATATTTGTATTGAGATATCTCAATTAATCTCAAGATATCTCAAGTTATCTTGAGATAACTGTCTTGAGATATCTTAAGTTGTTTTGAGATAATTATCTTGAGATATCTCAATGTGTCTTGAGTAATTGATATCACAAAATAAATAGAGATATATCTTACAATTTCTCAAGATGTATCGCAACTTATCGTGAGATATCTAACTTGCGATATCTCAAGATCCAATGTGTCTTGCGGTTGGTATATGCAATTTTAGTAGGATTTTCTAAGTCTGAGGTGGGCTTTTTGCCATTTAAAAACTAACCATTGGTGTAATTCTTGGGTTTGCCATAACACTGTTTCAATATATGTACAGTTTGCTAATGGTAACGTCCCATTTAAGTACTGGTTGCTATGGTATTTTGATGTCATAGTAAAATGACGTTAAACATAGAATAGCATGTGGGGTGACGTCATGTCACATGACGTCATTATGTTGTGTCGCGTTAAAATAAAAAAAAATCGCATAAGATAGCGGCTTTATATAAATCGGGTTATAGGAGGCAACTTTATAGAGAGGAAATGACTTCTGATTGCAAATTTCAGACCTTTTTCATGCTATGGAAAAAAAACAGACCGAAAGAAAAAAGTTTGCAAAAAAGCTGTTAAAAAGGCTATTTCAGTGTTATCTTAAAAAGGTGCTGTTAGGCCAATTTTTGGACAATCGCAATAATACGTATGTCAAGACGTCCGGAATAAATTCGCGAAATGGAAAAAGGGGCGTTTCAATTTTTTTTAACGGACAACTTTCCCTTAAGGGGGCACTCCTCAGTTTCGCATGAATGTCCATGGTGTAAATCAGAAAGAAATCAACTAAGCATCTTTTAGGTCCATTGATGGTCTTTATAATAATTATGAAGCACATGTTTGATGTTTTTTTCAGTTTTGATTACTTCTAACTTTATTTTGGTGTATTGGAATATGCATTCTTTGGGTTTTTTGGAGGCTATAAATAGAAAAATGTGAACCAATCAAAAACTTCCTAAAAGTAGTTAAAATGGCTGATTTTCACTGACGAGGAGATCAGCGTGGAATAACTTTTTAAAATGCCGGACTAGGTATGTAAAATTTAGCATTTCCTGATATGCAAGAGCATTATGAGTGCAGACATGACCCTGATATGTGTAGGAAAATTTTTTATTTTTATTTATTGACATTTGAAATATTGCTAAAATTGCATTTTTAGCATGTTTTAAGGGGTGGGGTAATCTTAAAGAAATGGGACTAAAGTTGTACAGAAAATGCTTTTTGATACTTTTACTTGGTATGGAAACATGGGTAATTTTATTGTCTTCTAAGAAATGTATGACACAATGATGATGTGATTTATTTTTGCTCAAGGATTCAGGCTAAGAGCTTGTCAAGTGTTTGATGATTGAGAAATGTACATTAAACTGTGGAGTGCCCCCTTAAGGGTCAAACCTTTTTTTACTAAAACAGTCAAATGAAGGATTTTTTGTCTGTATTTCAACATATTTTCAAATTTTGTTACCATTCGGTTTGTTTGCGAAGAGAACTACTTCGGTTAGAATGTAATTTGTCGATAAGGCAAACCCGCATTGCTACGAAACCCAGATTATGAACACCTCGGTAAAATATGTATATTGTAATACTCCGCGATGCACCGTATCTTGAGATATCTCGATATATGTCTAATTTATCTTGAGATACTCCATGTTGAGATATCACATTTTATCTTGAGATATCTCAATTTATATTGAGATATTTGTATTGAGATATCTCAATTAATCTCAAGATATCTCAAGTTATCTTGAGATAACTGTCTTGAGATATCTTAAGTTGTTTTGAGATAATTATCTTGAGATATCTCAATGTGTCTTGAGTAATTGATATCACAAAATAAATAGAGATATATCTTACAATTTCTCAAGATGTATCGCAACTTATCGTGAGATATCTAACTTGCGATATCTCAAGATCCAATGTGTCTTGCGGTTGGTATATGCAATTTTAGTAGGATTTTCTAAGTCTGAGGTGGGCTTTTTGCCATTTAAAAACTAACCATTGGTGTAATTCTTGGGTTTGCCATAACACTGTTTCAATATATGTACAGTTTGCTAATGGTAACGTCCCATTTAAGTACTGGTTGCTATGGTATTTT